>CABFVX010001517.1:116549-160524 GCA_902151425.1 Timema shepardi | reverse complement strand
CGTCACCAAGACAGTCACTATAAGGGGCGTGGCTCAAAGTGACGGGTAATAAATCAGATAAAGCTGGCCACTTACTACTAATAGATAATTTATAAACATTCAGGATAAGTGATATGACCTCCCAATCATAATCACTATCATCTTCATGTCGTGTCCACTGGGAATGTATATTTATTATTAAAAGTATTCTTTTAAATATAAAAAAATAATGTGTTTACTTTATTACTGGTACTGATATATTTTGTTAGAACTACATTAATAATATATTAATTTTCCTCCACGCAAATTTTATTTCCTACAAATGTGTTATTTTGATACTAGATGAGTTTAAATTGATGAGAACTGATACAACCTTATGAAAACATACAAATACAATTAGCTGATAGAGCTGAACAGATGTTTTATATTGTAACCATTGTGTATAAGTTTATAGTATATTAAATCGCACAAAAAAAGAATGTGAAAATCATATTTTGTGTGTAAGGTGACATCATATCCAAAATAGGCATTTAAAAATAAAAGTTAATACCTGAAAGAACAGTGAATTTATTGATGGGTATACGGGTATTGGAAAGAGGGCATAGAATCAACTAAAATTAAAAGAGTAGATAAAACAAGAAACTAATGTAATTAGGCTTATTATATGCTTACATTTGTAATTTTTTTAAAGTTTTAATAGAGTGTTATAAGCCTAGCTAACACTTATAACTAATTAGTAATTAAGTAGCTGTAGATTAAATTATAAATATAAACAGAAATATAGATTTATTACCTAGGCGTTTGATACAAATTAGATAATATGAGAAAAATTTACAATTATTCAAACAATATATTTACATAAATTATTATCAAGTTCGTTTTAAGTGCTGTAAGATTATATAAACCAACTTACTTTAAATAAATTCCAAAACATAATTTTAATTCTAAAATTTAAAGTCAACCACCTCCATATTGAAATATAATTTCATTTAAATGTTTTCAATGTTTAAAATTTTATTCAAAGATTTATATGCATGAACCAATAGTTCTAGTACGGATACCTCTAGACTTGGGTTTGCCAAACTCATAGAGTCAGAGATATACATTCAATTAGTCAAATTGTTTTGCAATCTAACCTAATAAAAAATTTGCAGTATTACGTATTGGCTACTATTGTAACATATACATAGGGTCTTACATCACATCTTTGTTCAATTAGGAGTAAGCTATGTGGTTTGATTTAGTATTTGTATAAAAAATTATCTCCATTACATCAAATCGCAAACAAGCTATACCGGCCAAACAGCTGCCAAATGTTTGCAAAGATGCTGCAAGAATTTGTTGAGTTATGTGAATATAGTGGTATATTTTGTACTAAGATACACATTTGAATAAGCACAAGAATACAAAGTAAGTATTAGTAGTTTAAATAAGAGTAATGATCAAATATATATTTTTTAAACATCTTGTATAGCTTATTATGAAGAATAGCAGTCAATGTCATCAAAAATTTAGAAAATTGTATTGAGTAACCTTGTACTCCCATTAATTTTCAGTTATTGAAATCTTCCTCTGTAAGTCTAATTCTATACTTTTTTTTATAACCTTTAGCTGAAAAAAATATAAGTTGCACAGGTTGGTGGGGTAGAACTAAACCTTCTTTCTGAGTATAGCACGAAATTGAATTGAATAAGTTTCCTACTAGACAAGAGATTACATATTCAAAACATTAAGCAGCACTCTTCAAAAGTAAGATAACTAGAAAACGCTATTTTTTGTTTGTGTAAGCTACCTAAAAAGCCACCTAAAGCATCAACATGATCCACTGAAAGCACGTGATCAATCGTTTGCCTCTATCTGCGTTTAGACAATATGAGTGCTAGTTGAGATAAGTACTTAGCTAGTTAAACTAATATTACTTTGAAGTTAACTTATAAAGTTTAGTTTTTATAATTTTTTAAAAGAAACGTATTCCCCTCTTTAATGTTTTCCTTCTTGAAATCCTATTAGTTAAAATATAATCCTCCAACCAGTCACAATGGAAGCTGATGATGTCAAAGTAGACTGAGCTACCAATTAGACGTCATCGCATATTAGTAATCTTACTTTTAATTTATCTGACACTCAAAGTATTATCGAGATAGCCAAGAGCTTATAAAATCGTTCTGTGATCCCACTTATAATTAATTAAGAGCTACTCCTACAACTTCTGTTTTTTAAATTAGTTAAAACCCTTATTTAAGACCTCACAGAGATTCGCACTAAATATATCAAAGTTAATTGATAATCTTAAAAAAAAATAAGGAAACTACAACGTTTTAAAAGCATAAGAGTGGGGGTAGTTTTCAGTTATTCACATATATAAACTACATCGTAGTAAAAAGTATATCTTTAGATCTGCTAAATTAAAAGTGTACCAAATATATCACATTTAATATATGAAAGTGACCAAAATAGCCTTCATTAGCCATAAACGGCACGATAGATTCATTAATTGTTTCGCATGTATTGTTCAAATAAAAGAGATCTTTTCACCGATGGCAAGTTTGTGAAAGAGGCCTTAACTAAAGCTGTTGTTTAGTTAACCATTAGTTAAAAGTTTCGCATGTACTGTTTAAGAATAACAAATATTTTCACGGATAGTGAGTTTGTGAAGAAGACCTTAAATGAAGCTGATGTTAAATTTCTTGCTCCATTCAAAATTAAATAAAAATTACTAATTACTATTAATTCTGCCCAGCTGTCAGCGTGAACTATTAACACGCTGTATAGAGATTATGGCCAAGTCTTTAATCGAACCAATTAATATTCGAGTGGACTCCTCGAAGTTTTGCTAATCTCTCTTCCAAGTAGTTCCATGTATTATCATCTCACTATAAGTGCGCTAATGTAGCTATCTATGGTAGTCACCCCACTGACTTCTCTCCCCCTCCTATACTTCACCCTTTCAGAGTTCCCTTACATTCCACAGTTAATCCATGCAGCCACCACCATCCCCCTAATCTTTTCAACTTTGTTGCACTACTCAACAAAATACAAGATATCACAGATATACTCTCCAAGGAGTGATGCTAAGTTTTGAGTCACAGTCTCGGGGTATTACATAATGATGTCCAAACTCAAATGACAACGGTTCAAATCCCTGTCAAAGTATAATTTTTCTGACCTACCGTAGGAAATCATTAAATAGATTAGATCGTGACATTTTTATTTAGTTTATCTATTACTGTAGAAATGATTAAAAATATATTTTCTTCTCAATATTTAAAATAAAATAGCTATTTTTTGATATTTTTTTTCAGTGACAGTTTTAATGGTCACTACTTATGTTAATTATTTAAATATGTGGTATAGGGAGGCTATAATTAAATAAGTGCACCACAATATGTTTGTATAGAATAGAGAAAAACCAAGGGGAAAACCACCCTTTATTCTAGGTGATAGGCTGTTGAAAAATTGGAAATAATATTTTTTTAAAGTTTACCAAGGTTATGCAAAAAATTGCAATTTGTCCAATTTTATTTCTTTTAAAGAGAATTTTTAAATACTATACGCCTATCTCACTTTACAAATAGATCCTAGTGTTAGCTTTTTTTTAATACCATACTAACAAGAACATTGCATTCTAAGATGTAAAAAAGGATTTGAAAATAAAAATCTTTGGAGACCATGTGTCCATTCTAAATCATTAATTTATTATTATAATATGATTACAAACAATCTAAAACTATGATTTTTCTATTATCTTGTTACGTTCAATTTAATCTGATTAAGTAGAGATGAGGAAGTTAGCTAAGAGGAAGAGAACCTCATTTTCGTGGAGTGAAGATGCGAAAGCGAGAGTGATAAATCACTTCTGGAAAACTGTTGAAGGTATATATGGCGGGAAAACCATCTTCTGTTCACGAAACGAAACACGAAGACGTGATTCGAACCACAAACTCCCCATCAATGGCTATTAAAACATCATCAAGCAACGGCTATATAAACGCTGTGGGTGACTTACGCTTTGTAAACAAATATTTACTTTCTCTTGACATCTTGGAGCGAAAATATTGTGATGGTCAAAAATTCGATATCGAAATTTTGATAAATGTCAACGTTTCATGACTCTTGAAACAAAAAACAAAAAAGTTGTTTTCATAATGCCGTCTGTCTGACTGTTTGTAACTTGGCTTGGGTTAGGGCTGAAACAATTTTACCGTTTGGGCTAAAATTTTGTATCTGGGGTTATAATAAGGTCCACCCGAGGGGTTTTTGTAATTAGATATCCAACCCTAAATTTAAAGGTAGTTTATTGAAAGGCAAAAGTAGAACATATCTATTTTCTAGAAATTAGCTCTTACGATTAGATTAAATTTTATATCTAAACACTGTTTATCACTATAAATATGATAGACATTTTCATTTTCTCATACACATGACTTTGAGGGTACTTTACAAGGGAAGATTTTCAAAATTCCTTAATTTCTTCGCAAATATTCGAGACACGTATTAAATAATAATATAGTTGCAGTACTATTAAAGGTAAAAATCTTTTAGTTGACATCTATTTTTATAAAACTAATAAGTTCTGAACTATAAACAAATATATATCTACTCTATATTATAGATATTTGAAAAAGAATTTGATTCTTATGTTCTTTGGTTGACCAAGAGGTTTCTCTTTTTTCAATTTTTCTGTAACAGTGTTCCTAATTCATAATGCCATAGGGAAAATAACACTGTATATTATTTCATTTATAATATTTGTTGTAGTGTTTCTACAACAATGTATTTACCTATAATTTCGTTTAACAAATGTTACGAGTATTGAGTAAATGTCTATTTGAAGATAACAGCGAGAGAAAGTCTTTGTAGTGCACCGTACCATTTATTTTTTTATTACTAAAACACAAAATTGCCTTTACATCTATGTGAGTCGTTTTGTGGCCCTATACTTTCTAAGACTCTTTTATTAATAATAATACTTATTTTTATTAATATTGGAGTTTACCAACGTGTAGACAAAACTAGAGGTCATGTATCATCAATAAAATTAATTTACTCATATTAATGTGTACAATATGATCCATAATTTCTCAATTTTTTTTAACAGCCACCATATACATGGATGTATATATGTATGTATTTAAAAAAGTATGAAGTCTTAAACTAAAATAATTTGATTAATATTTTCAAGGGACAAAAATGATAGCTTTTACACACCCTCCCATAAAGTAAATTCCTGGATTGTCCACTGAAACTTAATATCTTCAAAACTAGTCCTGCTATAAGTATGAAAATGTTTTGTTCGTCTATAAAACATGAATAAAACAATTTAGAGAAATCATTTTCATCTCTTCTTATAAAACCAATTTTATACAAATAGGTTCTATCTAATCAAGGAAACACTGTTAATGCATATTATTTAAAAGATATACAAAAGCAAGTATATTCTAAAAAACAAATTTTAGAATGGATCATGCAAATAAATGGGAACATTTTCAATAACTCAGTTTTGGAGGTAATAGTAGTAACAAGTTTCAAGACAATTAGTGTCAAGTCAAGGGTTTTACCTGAACGCGAGATAAATGGGAAAAGGCGATGGGGAGTAGCGGGGATTACAAAAAAGATGGAAAGATAGATATTGCCAAAAGAGGTTGAGGTGGAGATGGAGAAGTCCTTCCGATGACAGATCCACCTAGCAGGAAATTGCTGAACTCTTTCAGCAGTTTAGACATTATTTAATTTGAAAATGCCAAATTGTGTTTAATTTTTATATTATAAATATTCATCGTGTATGATAGAACATTATCTTATTCTCTATAACAATATGATCATTTTAAAACTATATTTTTGAAGTTAATGTTATATTTCATATTAATTTAGTTGAAATTACATCTTAATGTAACAAAGTAACTAATAACTTTTATAATTTTTTATTAATACAAATCATATTAAATTTACAAGTTGGATACAATACAAAAACCGCATGTTGTAACGATGCATAAGTTTTGAGAAATAGAGCTCACAACTTTATCGTTCTTATATAGTAGGTGTCCATCTGAATCTCAAGGCACACCATGTAGAATTCTTTTTCTTAATATTCGGATAAATCAAGTGGTATGGTGTACAGTACCACTAAGAATATTGTGAAAGATATTTTCAGTGATTTTTTAAATAGAGATTTTTTTTAAATTATACTTATAAACATAGCAACTATATATATATATATTTTATTTAAGAATACAAGATTTAACTATTTGAAGAAATGTTTCCATCTAAAATAAGCAACATAACCACATACGGTGTTCATGAATCATCAGACATTCTGAATGGATTCATTACATCATGTAATATAAACAATTTCTCTTCTTATTGAAGTATTAATGTGTAAATCCCGTAAGTTCATTGTAATATATTTTCAAGAAGGTAGTTATAAAAAGTTTTAACAAAATATTTAGATATTGTATATTAAAATGGAGTTGCTCATAAAGATAACTATATAATTTGACTATCAGGATATATATATATATATTTATTTATTTGCAATCGTCTAAATAAAGGTAAGTCTTTCTGTGGCTCAAAGAGATGTTTTACAAACTCAATAATAGTGTTCTTAAATATTTTGCCTTGGTGATCTGGAATGGAATGTATTTAGTTCAGTTATTATATCTCAGAAATGATGAATGTATTACTTTTATTATAGCAAATTAATGACCAAAATTTTACACTTTGTTTGTGCAGCTCTACCCTTACTGGAAAATTAACGTTTCTGATAAGCAAATTTAATAAATATAATTTTAATAAATAACTTTATTCAAACGGGTGGATAATTATCATTATTATTAATAAGAAAACTTTTTGCCTGAATAACAACACAAAATCATCGGGAATAAGAGAGATTACCCTAGAGTTAATAAAGTTTGTAAAACTAGAAAAAGTTTCAATATACAATTTATATGAATTATCCTCTTATAACGATAATATACATTTCTGGAAGTTTAATCTATCTTTAATAGTCTCAATCTAGCTACAATGTAATTCGAAATTATCACAGTCCAACCTATCCAGCATACAGAATTATTCAACCCTTAGAGAAGTTGCTAACTATGAGAATTCATGTTTCTGTTCCAAATTAATATGTGGGACATTTTTCTCCATAATAAACTTCCTGAAGAACAAATAAACGTCTAGCATAGCGGGTGAACGATTGGATGATGCAATACTTTATTTATCGTAATTTAATATTGGAACCAAATTATAACAAAACAAGCTTAAGAAGGGCAATTCTAGATTTCACATTAATAATAATTGTGGTATATTCCACGTTGAATATGTGTTATTATAGTTTTATAGTTTACTGTACAATTTAGTAATACTTATACAAGAAGTAGATAGTTTTATTAGACCATTAATATTTTATTAAATATATGATTTTTCTAGACAGTTGGAAATGTATATTCGGAAAACTTGAATATTAGAAATAAATAAGACATGATTTATAGATGAAAAAAAATATGTTATCGTGGGAGATTTGATAATTTTGGAAGTCAATCAGGGCTAGTTAATATTTCCAGCCCTGGATTTTGAGTAGTGGAGACTAGTGCTGTATTTCATAAGCACCACATCTTATCACCTGCTCGGGTTACATCCCTTATTTTTGTGGATTGTCGCTAGGACAATAAGAGATTAACAAGATAGTTCTAGATAACTCTTTACTTTCCCTCAATTCTGACCAAACATATTCTCACCATTGTTGTGAACTAATGTTAACTTTAGCATTTTAAATTGCTAGTTTGATACTAAATGGGAAGAAATATGTAAAAAGGACATTTAATTTGATAAGTTTTGTACAATCAACCCCAAACCAGCCTCCCCTCTTTTTCCTACTTACTTATCTTCCACACTCTATATCCCTTTAAGGTAGGTCATCAATAACTATAGACTGATAATAAATGTTAAAAATAAATAGTAAAATTCAAGTATTATTGAATGCTTTGTTATAAAACACAATTGCTTTTATTTTAGTGTAACACTTAGCGATTATTATAAGCTCTTAATTCGTCCTGTGAGGTAGCAGGATTACTATTAATTATTCAATTGAGTTAAAGACTTATTAAATAGGGCATTGTGTAATCTATGAAGGTACAACGGCGACCTTTCAGAGTGAGTTGAGGGTGCATTAAGTGTACACTGAAAGATATATTTACAGATTACGATATTACCTCATCTTATAGGCAATAACATAATGTAATGCATCAATATAAGGCTGCTGTCATTCAGGGTAACAAATTGTTCACTTTACATCATTATTAATATGGCTTGGTAATAATGAGAGCTGTTTCTTTTTTTTCTTCAAATGATGAAACGTTTCACATATCATGTACAATATATTACTTATATTATTATTTTTAAAGTTTGTTACAACAAATTAATAAACTTTTATTTATTTTTAACATTCACACTTATGAGGTTATACTATTTTTGCTAAAAAAAAACAGCTAGCCCTATAAATCCCTGGAATCATACACACAAAAAGTGGAGTCTAAGTAATTCATACTCAGCTAATGGTCACATTACTTAGAGTCTAAAGTAATTTAATACATTGGTATTGGAATAAAATACTAATGCATATTTTTAATAATAAAAAGTAAAAATATAAGATAATAATTATCACTCTCAATTTAAAAGTGACTCTTAATCAAATCCCCTTGATACACATTCCATTCGTCCACCTCTTGACGTTGGATCGGCTTAAAACTTGATAGGTTTATAATAATTATGTATATTTCCCCTAGAATAATACACTCAAAATTGAGTCGTGTTTCAATCCACCATCACCCCTTCACAAACATAAAACGATTAAAGAGAAATGAGCAACAAGCAACGGAAAAAAGAACTCGGTATTGGTGGAACGTTTATCTCTTGACGAAGAAGGTGATTGTTAAATGGACGTCACGACCTTTAATTTGTATGCATCTAGTAGGGATGATAGATCACGACGGGGTAAAGGCTAGGAACCTTTGTCGAGAAGAACATACATTGCCTTTCCCCATTACTATATCCCTTCTCCCACTTTTAGTGCTCTATCGTTCTCTAAAACTTTGTGCTAACATCTCTAATTGATCCTGTCCCAGCGAAGAGCATTCTCGCATTGCATTACCATATATTACTCCCTTGAAACTTTGAGAATCTCCAGATAGATATCATTCTTCTATCATGGATTCGAATGTTTGAATAGATTAGGATAGCGGAGACTCAACTTTCCTTATGACCGTTAATTCATCCTGTACTTTTAGGGTTAGCTTAGCCAATCAAATACGTTGAATATAGAACTGGTTTTAGTCTAGTCTGCTGTCAACTCTATGTAAATTAATATAGATCCTTATGAGGGAATATTTTGTCTACACAATAAAAGTCAAACTCGGTGGTTCTGGAGGTAAAGTAATCACTTCAGGTCCCGATGTTAGTGTGTTCAAACTCAGCCAACTTCAACGCGTTTTAATTGAACGACAAGGATATGTAGCACAAATTTCTTCGGAGATAAAGTAAATAATTTGTTCTCTGCCTATTGTAAGATGTATACAAAATTCTAAAAGGATGTGAATATACCTTTCCTGGAAAACCTGTGTAGGCTTCTTCGTAATCGATGATAGAGATTCTAATTTGGTAATATAACCACTAGGTTTAGAACGAGCACAATAAATACCTCGAATAAATTAAAATAATATACAATAAAACATGTTAAATATAATTATAGTTAATTAATTATTTTATTATTCTGATGCTAATAGATTGACAGTGTTAACTATCCTTGGTTTTTTTCCTTTAAATGGGCAAAATGCTAGTATCAAGCAAGGTAGCCACTTAAAATTAATATCATTAAAGTTTAACTATGTATTAAAACACAGATTATCTTACCAAAACTAAGATATAAAAAAAAGTAAATGAAAAGTAAAGAAAGTTTTTTTTATAGAGATAACATATATTAATAGATTATTAATATATATTACAAATAAAAAATATAATAAATTCAACTTATAATTTTTGTGTTAATGAAAAAAAACTTTTAGCCATGGAATAGAAGGTTATATGACACATTCTTAAAACGGCTCAATATAAATATAAGGAATAAGGAAAGTAACTTTGGATGGAGTGTAACATGAGAGAAAACGAATGTAAAGCACAAAGATAAGTCACATGTTGAACACCAAGCCCTTTAACACTGGCCTTGCTTGAAAACATGATCTTCCCCCTCCCCCCCAGTAAGCAGCGTGAATCTAACGCTTTAGACCGCAAATCTAATGTTGTGTTGAGGAATTATTTAAAAGGTAAATTAATAACACAAGAGTATAAACACATTCCGACATACGACGTTGGTTCATTCTTAATACTTTAATAAAGCTATCGGAGACCTGGTGGTCTAGGGGTAAGGTGTCAGACTTCTGTGCTGGTGGCCGGGGTTCAATCCTCGGTCCCGGCACAGATTTATCTGATTACCAAAACCTTCCTTCACCTCTGACAAGACATCTTGTTAATGTGGGGAATGCCAGGCCTCCACCGTGGTTCGTATCCCACGTTAAACTGTAGGTCCTTCATTTCATCTCACAGTCACCCTACCATTACACATTAGCGTATGTGCGTGTAACCCGAACGGGTAGTAAGACGTGGTGCTTATAGTAATAATAATAATAATAATAATAATAATAATAAAGCTATCTACTAATTATTAAGAATTTTCTCGGTTCCGTATAGTTTTGTTTTATAGTTAAATGGGAATCATTGTAACTACCCTAATAGTAGATACCTAAATTTAATATAAGGATAGGCCTGCTTATAACATTGATATCAGATTTGCTTTTGATACATCCAAATATGTAACATGCAATTCAGTTTCAGTCATTGCTCATTCCTTTTTTCTTTCTTTTTTTATAATTTCCTTTGTCTTTTCATTCACCAACTCATTAGCTTTGTGCTTTGCTTCAAACAAATGACAATCAATGTCATTAACGGATTTGCTAGCTTTAAATAACGCTGGTATCTCGTCACATGTATCCAATGTGTCACAATAACGCTTTTCCAAGTCATTATTAATAGCCCTTCATAAAATTTGTATGCGTTTATCAGCAATAGCGGTATTAAATCCTGATTAATTACACCGTTACACTTATTGCTCCTTATATCGAGATGCATTAATGATGTCACAATGTGAGAGAGATACATTTGATATTTTAATATCCATAATAACGTGGCTTAGATTTAGATACCATGTTAATATAACGTCCGAACACTCTTAATATCAGTATCAGGGCATTTATCAGGTTTATTAGAATATTAGCTTCTGCCATTAACTGCCATTATTCTATCTTTGTTATAAATTATAGTTTTTTTATATGGATTGCATATTTATTTTGAATTTTGAAAAGTGAATGAAATCTTTTTTTTTTAATATCAGTCTTGGTTTCACTTAGTATATAATTATGCATTAGTCTCATCTAAACATAAATACCAGAATCATTCTTCTTCTTCAATTAAGTGTTTGAATTGAGGTAGCCATTAGGAAAGCATAGTGTTCATAAATCTAATCTATGTCTTGGCAACAGTTTAAGATTGTAATCCAATTCCGGCCAATTCAAAAAATATCCCTTCCTTCATATTAATTCTAAAATGTTTGCAGATTATATCTATTCTAAAATAAACATTAAAATGTCTCAGTATTTAGATACTGTTTACTGGATGTTTCTGAATATGTGTTTTTATATGTATATTTTATACTTTCTGAAAATATTTGATCCACTGTGGCTATCCTTATTTATGTAATAAAAAAACACGGAGAGAAATATATTTTGTATTTAGACATTCATAAGATAATTAATTATCTTAAGAAACGCTTTGGTGGCTCATGGTCTAAGACACTACTATCACAATATACTATAGTGCCAGTGACGTGGAGATAGTGGTTCGATCGTAGTCTGGTGTACTGAGGTAATTTTCACTAAATGGTTTCCCTCTCTCTCTCTCTCTCTCTCTCTCTCTCTCTCTCTCTCTCTCTCTCCATGCAAATGAGAGTACACTTTCACTAAAGTCTTTCTTCCTCATCACTAACCCACTAGTGTAGCTAGTATACAAGTGTAGAACCCTAATGTGAGTATGACGCTGTGCTAAAAATGTATAGACACTTAAAATGAAAAAATAATTTTAGGTAATATTACATTTTCCAATATAGTACATATAATAGTTTATAGGGTTGTAAATGTCATAAGTCATTAGATATAGTTATTAGCTTTATAACAAAACTTACATTTATAATTTAGATAATTTTTTCCATTGGAACGAATTAAGAATAATCAAATTTTTAAACCTGTTTAGTTAAAAGAGAAAGTGAATTTATTAATGGATATAATTTTAGTAGATATTTAAAAAGTTCAATTAAAGTTTTGTATCTATAAAACGATATAAATAAAATTCTGACATATGTATATTAAATAATATGAAATTAGAGAGCATTTAAAAATGTATATTACTATAATTACATTAAAAATTGCGTTATAGCAAACTGGATGTGCCTCACCAACACAAAAATTATTTCTACAGCACAAATGATTACTACTGCCGTTATTTGTATAGTCAATGGTACCAAAATATCGTTGTTGGTAAGAAAAAGGTATTTTTCTATGTAAATATGCTATCATTAATCAATAACTATTTTTGTAGTGTTCAAACTGGATTTAATCTCATAATCTTTGAGATTCAATTTCAAATAAAATGTTTCAATGTATCGACATAAACCAACAAGCTATTACTATCGAAGTATACACTAATAACAAGTATTAGTCTGCGTGTAGTTAAATTAAAAGTAAATAATTGCAAATTTTTGTTATTAACAACCACGTTCTTTGCTTGATTATAAAATATAATGAAAGGGATACTTGAAGGAGTATCATAGATTGACCGGCTAAAAGGCACAGTTACATCTGGTGAGGATGAATTAAATATAATAAAATAGCAATAAATATGAATAAAGTAATACATATTGGAGAATCCAAATAAAAATTTAAAAAAATATTACTACTACTATTGGGATCTGCTTTTAAATGTGCTAATGGATTTGGGACTCTCTGTATAATGGACACACTTTTAATGTAGTCTGATGATTATTTTGCACTAATTGAAAATTAAATAGCCAAACAATCAGCAGTTTGTTACTATCACATCGCCTAAAGACGCTCAATTGTCAGGATGGGCAACGGAAGGAATACAGAAAAGGAAAAAAATATAAGTTTTGAAACAGATTATGAATTAATGTTATTATAAAAATTACTAGTTTGAATGATTAACATTTTAGTAGACTAATATGATGAATAAGTGTTTCATGGTATATAAAAGTAAAAACCGAAATCATTAATGTGTATAGGTGAAACCAGCTTGCTAGAAAGCCACGTAGTAACTGAATATTGATCATTTCCAAGTCAGTCCCCTTGTACTCTTATTATACTAACACTCACTTTTCATATCGCAACCCCCTCAATCGATTTGTTCTAGGTTGATAGTATGTACCACAGTATAATCAACTATTATTTCCATACGGCTTCCTTTAGTAAGTATGAAGGGAATGCAAGATAGCTGCATTTTTTTTAAAGTTTTAATTTAATTTTGTTTTGTTCAAATAAAATCAAGTTTTGCTTCAGTACAATTATAGACTTTAGTTTTATCCCCATGGCGTTATCAACCGTTTTTGAATATCTTTAAAGGTGTCCTGGAATTTAATAACAACATTTTCTGTTCAGTTAAAATTTTTATCATCTAATATATGTGTTATTATAAATATTTAAGAACTGGGCTCTAGCAAATGTTTAAGAACTGTGCTATGACAAATGTTTAAGAACTGTGTTATGGCAAATGTTAATAAATATGGAATACACCATGTGAATAAAATCACACCCTTTAGTTGTAGTGAAGCAATATTTATTTTAATTTAACAAAAAAAAAGTATTTCTAAAAAAAACTGCAAAAATACCACCCTTTTAAACCTGCGTGTCCTACATCTCCAAATGTGTACACATTAATAGCTGCTTTCAACAATGCCCACCAATTTGTGATTATCTAAAGGGTCTGTAGGGCCTTTAAGGACCTACGCCCTGTAGAATGCAAGTCTAAAACCTATTTTGTGGAGCGGTTGGCGGAAGAGAGAAAGGTGTGGCGTGGCTTGGCTTCACAGCCGACCAAAGTATCATTCCGTGCCTACAAGAACAGATGGATCACAGAAACACTTGATGGCACTAGCTACCAGACAGATCTTGCGGAGAAATTATACGTTTGGAAATATCAGTTTTCTCGAGAACGAGTGAGATTTTAATATTAATATTTTCAACAACCCTTCTAAGATAATGTAACGATATTTATTAATTGTTATATTTTCTTATTTTTTGTTATGAAACCGGAGGTTTTCTATTGATTAATGTCTATTTTAACCCTTCCTTCACCTCTGACAAGACATCTTGTGAATGTGAGGAATGCCAGGTCTCCACCGTGGTTCGGATTCCACGTTAAACTGTAGGTCCTTCATTTCATCTCACAATCACCCTACTATTACACATTAGCGTAAGTGCGTATAACCCGAACGGGTAGTAAGACGCGGTGCTAATAATAATAATAATAATGTCTATTTTATTTATATTATATCACTTTTAAAATTTTATAGTATGTGTGTTTAAGAAAAGTATAACTTAATCAACATGCTTCTATTCTTGAACAAACCGTTTCCAAAAATAAAATTGTAAAACAATAAAAATTCTTGAAAATAACCGTTTGTTCCCATGGTTCTGCATTTATACGCCAAATGAAATCGACCACTTAACCCCTCAGATATATACTAACAATCAGAGGAGGTTACACATAAGATCTATACTCATTCTCCACACTTGTGGTAAAACCTGTCGAGTGGACATTACGCACACACCTGTCTAGGACAACTGGGCAACGCCATCAGGGCGCCGCCAACCAGGCGCGGCCAACAGGGCGCCAGGACAACTGTATGTTAAAATAAAAATAAAAAAAATTACTAACTTATGTAATTATTTAGAATAAAAAATCACAATTTTTACATGTTTTATTATCATCCCCCATTATTATTTCTAACCTAACCTAACCTAACCTAACGGAGTCTATGCTAGAATGTTAAGACTAGTAAAGGATTATAATAATATAGATTTCATTTCATTTTTACGATGTTTTGCACATAATATTGCAATGCATTATTACAAGACAAAGAACATTTAAATAAAATATAATGTTGTGCATAATTCTACTTTTTACCCATCACTTTACATTAAGCTAGTGTTTACCTATCACTTTTCTTGCTAATTTTTACCCATCACTTTTTAATTTTTAAATTGAGAATTAAAAAAGAGTGAATTTTTTTGTTTTTATTCATCACTTTTTAATTAAAAAGAAAAAATGCATTGCAAAAAAGTGAACTTTTTAAAAATGAAAAAGTGGGGTCACTTTTGGCGCTCAGTTGGCCGCACCCAGTTGGCGGCGCCCAGATAGCAGCATCCAGTTGTCCGGATTCGACGCCACACACCCAATTTAATGAACAATATCATATTCTGAAAAATGAAAAATGACACCTGGACATGGGAATCGAACCTGGGGCCTTCGGCTTAGTACGCCAATTCTCTTACCACTGAGCTATCCAGGATTCGTCCCGTGCCCATGGTCATTCTTCACTCTTCACTCATAGTTTAAGGCAGAGTCTATGATGGACGTGCGGAAGTCATCAGATTATAATTATGTGATTATATAAGATCACAGCCATCAGACAACGCAGCCACCCGTGACTCGGTAATTGGCATAGGTTATTGCTATCACATATTTATAAGCTATTTGATTCATTAATGAACAATGTTTTTGTTTGGTATTATTTGTTTATGCTGCAGAAACTAGGTGGCTTACTTTAATTTTTGTCTTTATTTCTTAATGAGTACAAGATGTGAGTTTCAGTAAATAATCCTGAATGTATACAATTTAAAATAAAGCCATTTACTATGTTTGTTTATCATCTGAAGAATCTCAGTGCAACCTAGGTCAAGATATAAGTATATTAGTGTAAAAATTTGTATTTATTTAATTTAACTTCCGTCATGTGGCTATATGGTTTTAGTGGCTGACCACACATCTTAGACTATCTGGTTTGATTCGAGGTTGCTCTGATTTGGATATTATTTCTTTTTATTGGGGTTCATCAGTTATTAAAATTAGTATGATATAATGGTAAATCTAGGGGCGAAGATAAGCTTATGGGTATTGGATATATATATCTAGATTATGTTATTCTTTAAATTTAAAAATGACACCTGGACACGGGAATTGAACTCTAGACCTTTGGCTCTGTACGCCGATGTTTGTAGTTAGTTGGTTACTGCCAATAAATATGAATGTAGAATGAGCCTGTGGACGAGTTGATGCCTGAATAACTCAGTGGAAGAGCATGGGTGTACTAGGGCAAATATCTCGTGTTTAATCGACGTGTTCAGGTGTCTTTTTTAAATTTAAAGAAAATCATATTTGTATGCGGCTTAAACCATAAGTAACACACATAAAAGCTTAGCTATTTAATCCATTATATATTATATTAGCTTGTAAGTCGCATGTGGATATGTTTTGTAATAGAAAGTACAAGTTGCTCAATCCAATTAAAAATTATACGTAGCCACATTCTTATAACCTTTTCGCAAATGTTTTGTTTCATTACGACGTTTAAAACTCAAGCTACATTCTTTATTCAACATTCGTATCGTACTGTTTAAATTACACACATTGTTTTACTAAATTATTCGTGTCATTTCTTCAGTCCAAAACAAAGAAAGTACATTACCAAGAAGGTTGCTCTGAAGTAAATGTAACCATGTGGCTTTACCGACACCAAACCGACCTAAAAGTTGCAGCACTCCTAGCTAGAGGGAACGAACTGGTGAAACACTTTCTTTAATTAGGAGCACGGTAAGGGAAGACTTTCTCTTCTAGGGAGGAACGCCATGGACCGTTAGGGAGGTGGGCGGAGGGTTAGTTAGGAAGGATAAAAAGAGAAGTGTGACATCGTTGCGTCTTGACCTTGGAGATAATTGGATCTTGGGGTTAACATGGGAAAGAAAAATGTTACACCCTGGACTAATAATTTTATTTTATTCACTATACTAAACCCTGTTAGAAAAAAATGTACATACAATTATACTTGATACTCATAAATACTTGTTTTTTACAAGTAACTGTGTTTTAAATATACACATATACATACATATTAAATCATGTTAGACTATTTAAATATTCTTCAACCTTTTCCTGATGCCATTGAGTTATTTAGAAAGGAAGTCGCTATTCATAGATTGTCAAATTCCTACATTATTATTTTTCTCTTATTGTTAATAGGCTTTAATCATTATTGGTTTTGCTAGAAATTCCTTGTCCAATTGATTTCTATGTTTAATTGAGATTAAATATTTATTTTATGATGTTTTAGAATAAGTGTATACCCCATTTTAGTTATTTTGATAAACACAAACCTACCTTAATTTTGTTCGAAATTACGGTCAGCTAATCATAACTCAATATTTTTAAATAGTATCAACAATTTCAAAAATGGCTATCACAAGATAATTTAAAGATATTTTAAAATGAGGAGTTTTCAAGGGTGGTTAATAAGAATCCGTCATTGGTTTCTCAAAATTCGAATCAACTAACCATCAAGTGGTACCCAAATGAAAGCTAGGGAACTGAAGGGGTGACATAATTAAAAAAAACTTTAAAGGACTTAGAAAACTAATTATATCAGGAATGTAAAGGAAACACTCCAAATTTAAAAAAAAATAGATTTAAATTTTTTATATTTATAAGAGTAGAGTGAAGAAATGGTTAGGTGTGGGGGATCCAAATTGCCAACAATAAAAGAATAAACCACTTATCATTGTGGTAGAGGATTGAAACATTTTAGGCAGGTGTTAATACCACCCCAAGCCATTATTAAATTAATTCTGGACATACTTAAATTCATAAATAAAGGAGCATCAATTTGAAAGAAGTTCTTCTCGAAATCTCCAAAAATAAACAAATACAACTTGATAGAGTGTCAAACACAACCAACTAGAAGGGATTGAATATTTACAATTCGAAATAGAGGTATAAGGAGTTTTCTGGTTTGGAAATTATAAACCATATTGGTCGGGTAATAATTTAAATTTGAATAGATGGTTAATATACCAAACCAAAAGCCCAACATTTTAAAATTGAAAATGCATAATGGGAGGGTGGGTGTGAAGGTAGTGAAAATAATGATGAAAAAAAACTTCCAGAATTATAGAAAAAGCACCATTTGGTATCTTATAAAATATAAATATTTTAAATAACTATAAAATTAAGAAAGTTTATTTTAATTTTAATGAGTTTAGATAAATAACAGAAGTTCAAAAACTAATATTAATATTTTTTTAACTGTGCTAGAAAATGAAAACACTGGCAAGCCATTTGGACAAAAAAAACCAAAACATTCAAATATTTAAAAATGCAGAAAACTTTTACTTTTAATTTGGTTTCAAGAAATTTGATCTCAATATGTTTTTAACTAATATATAAAAACAACTTCTTGGCTTGGAATAAAATTAAAATTTGACAAATAAATATGACTAATTATACTTTCCCGAATAAGAATGAACCTGGAATTACATTAGCTTACATCCAATTGCAAAGAAACCTCACTGGGAGAAAAATGAGCATGTATACACATGTCCCGGTTTATGGTAATATGATTTTTTTCTAAACAGCAAATTAAGTGTTATTTACTCACATCGGTGGGCACGGGGACTGAACGTTGAAACTTTCTAATCTGGCTTGCTGAGAATCTGTATTTAAATTTCGCCTTGATATAGTGAAAGTTGTTTTTACTAGCTAGTTTCCCATTCTTCCTCCTTGCAAATGCGAGCTCATTTTCCCTTAAGCTCTAACATACTCGTACCTCCCCTACTCCATTGAATGCTCGTTTAGCTCGAAAGGCTGGTAATATTAGGTGAATGTAATTAGAAAAGAAAAAGAGCGAGCGAGAGTGAGTGATAAAATTATATTTTTTTATTTCCTTCCAACAAGTTTTTGTATCCGAGTTGTTTCTCAGGTTTACTGGTCCGGTTGACGTCAAGAACTTCCTACCGGCGACAAGAGCTAGTCAAGGTGGTTGTGGTTGGGCGGAGGGGAGGGGGCGTAGAGAAAACCGGAGAGATAACAACACCCCGCGGGGTACGTCAGCGCTCTGCACATGTGCCAAACAAAGTGGGCCTCCGACGTTCTCTGACAGACGCCCGCTATCTTGAACCAGTCCGGGCGTCAGGGGCGACCTGAGCCTATCCGTCCTTCTCTCACGCGTCTAGCTGGCAGGCCTTAACGCGCGCACGGACACGCTTTGGGAACATCAGAATTATAGCTGAAGGAAACCAAGAATGAATAAAACCCCTTTCTCTCTCTCAATCTCTCATACCTCACTCCTTTTTGTTCCGGCGGAGGAAGTTTTGGGACTCGTTTCCTTCTCACTTTTTGAAACTTACCCTTACAAAATAGAAAGAAAAACCTTACAAAAATGGATGATAGATATAATTAGAATGAGATGATGTAAAAATGTGTTTATGGAATTATTTAACCTGATCTTAGTTTTGTTTTAAGTAACGTTATATTTGTGAATCGGGCTTTTTATTTCTCCTATAAAATATTGACACCTATTTAATATTCACTCTTCTAATTATATAGCTATGAATACTATAGATTTGGTCAATAAGAGGTAAAAGGTGTGGAAACTCTTGGTTCTGTGAACAAAATTGCTCTTTCCCTACATATACTTATCATAACTGTAGTTTTACGAGTAAACCTCGTTACATCCATGTTATCATCGTTACTACAGTCTTATTAGTTCTGTGGACAGTAGACCTCGCTCCCTCCATGTTATTATCGTTACTACAGTCTTATTAGTTCTGTGGACAGTGGACCTCCCTCCATGTTATTATAGTTGCAAGAGTCTTACTAGTAGTTCTGTGAACAATAGACCACTCCCTCCATGTTATTATCGTTACTACACTCTTACTTGTAGTTCTGTGAACATTAGACCTCGCTACATACATGTTATCATCGTTACTACAGTCTTACTAGTAGTTCTGTGAACAGTAGACCTCTCTCCCTCCATGTTCTTATCGTTACTACAGTCTTACTAGTAGTTCTGTGAACAGTAGACCTCTCCCTCCATGTTATTATCGTTACTACAGTATTATTAGTTCTGTGGACAGTAGACCTCGCTCCCTCCATTTTATTATCGTTACTACAGTCTTATTAGTTCTGTGAACAGTAGACCTCGCTCCCTCCATGTTATCATCGTTACTACAGTCTTATTAGTTCTGTGGACAGTAGACCTCGCTTCCTCCATGTTATTATCGTTACTACAGACTTATTAGTTCTGTGGACAGTAGACCTCGCTCCCTCCATGTTATTATTGTTACTACAGTCTTACTAGTAGTTCTGTGAACAGCAAACCTTTCCCTCCATGTTATTATTGTTACTACAGTATTACTAATAGCTCTGTGAACAGTTGATCCTTATCTTTCCATGTTATTATTGTTACTGAAGTCTTACTAATGGCTTTGTGAACAGTAGACCTCAACTATGACAAGACGTGTATTAATCACAATTTGTAAATGTGTGGAATGCCAGGCCTCCAACATGGTTAGGATCCCACGTTAAACTGTAGGTCCTCCATTTTATCTCACAATCACCCTACCCTTACAGATAATCGTAAGTGCGTATAACCCAAACGGGTAGTAAGACACGGTGCTAATAATAATAATAATAATAATAATAGTAATAATAATAATAATAATAATAATAATAATAATAACAGTGGATTTCATTCCTTCTAGTTTACTTTCATTACTAAATTCGTAAGAACTATATATTTAAAGCTGAAATATTTATTTTATTTTACCCTAGGATTTGAAATTGAAAGTTTTCCTTGATTATCAAGATATCATACAATTAATAAATATAATATTCATTATTCAATTATATTAATTGAGAATAACAGCTAATTAAGTGGCTTTAGACGTCAGCCTTGCAATATATATGTCATAATTTTAAAAAATATGAGGAAGTTGTCTAATCGATTTATTATAATTTACCATTCTAGTCACTTGGGTAAACGAGGTATTATTTGAGATCAAAAGCACATATACGCAGTATGTTCTGTCCTATATCAAATATTTTTGTTAAAATTTATCCATATATTTGACAGTAATCGAGGACCCATTAGACGGATGGAAATTGTTAAACGATCGAGCTAAAACAGGACATCCTTCCCCTTTTTTAAATTAAAGTTATTATTTTTTGTATATATAATGTGTTAATTTTTTACTTCAATATACAATATAATTGGAATGTTTAGTAAAAATATGTGTTTTAAAATAAAGTATTAATTTGGCAATTTTATTAAAATTAACAAGCTAAAGATGTTGTAGCTACGAAGTTAAGTGTATTTAATATGTGCCAAATAAATAAAATTAAAAAAGATGATAAATATATCTTTATTTTATATGAGACAATGTTTGAAGTGCTTTCTGCTTTATTTATAAATACTGTATGGCTTCCATACAAAATCTTATTCTAGGCTTAGCTAGAGAATAGTTTCATAAAATTTAAGCTCAGTTTATATACTCAATATTTTTTAACATACTCTCAATTATATAAGAAAGTTAATAGGAACAATATTATTCTAATCACGTTCCAGGATTGAACCAATAACTTTTAGATGCTTGATGTTCCAGAACTATTAAATAATGGATTGTTCTTTAGCTTTTAATCGAGTATAAATAGTCTTAGTAAGTTATTCAATCATATTTTAAAGGAAGAAAGAATAGATAATTATATACAATTGTTTTTTTATTTAATACAATTATAAAATAGTGATTATTGGTGTGCTTATAAGGAAGTGATGTAAATGAGGGGGAGAGAACCATACCTACAACAGGAAGTTTGTGATGATCAATAATATTCAGCTTCGTTACTATGACTAATTCAGACCAAACATTAATTTATAATGAAAAAATCAATACTAAGAAGTTAACTACTTAAAAAGAACCTTAGTCAAATAAAACACTTCTAATTCCCTTTTTATTATGGTTAGAGGAGGTCTCTTTCATATTAAAATTAAATTTAAAAAATGTATTTACTGGGGTCCTTCTTGTTTATAGAATATAAATTATATGCCTAGATTTGGTGAACTGTAAAATGTATGCAATGTGACTTTCCTCTTTTTTCCCCTGTATCTTTCAATTAAAATTCCCACATTGGTGGATACATGGTCGAGCACATCACTCTCATTTATAACTGGATTGCCTGGTGAAGGGGTGATCGGGTTCCAAATCCCAGTCAAGTGAACTGGCACTGTTAGTTTTCTATATAATTTCCTTCTCTCCCTCCAAGCAAATGTAGTAACATTTTCTCTTAAACCAATTATTTCACATACCTATTTCACCAGCGTTATTAATGTAATTGTATAACCTTAAATATAATGACCATAATAAGAATTATATCAAATAAAATATTCGACTCTCTTAACAATTTAAGTGATTCAGCAACTATTTCTCTTATTTAGCCTTCCCATAAAAATGATAAAATTATAAGCTACCAGTTGTATGATTTCTAATCAGACATTTTTAATTCTTGAAATTCATCTTACAAAATCACACTTTAACCACGCGCGTATCATTAATGGGAAATCGTTTTATCTCGTAAGTTTTATTTAAGGATCCCAGACATGCAATCACAACTCATAAACAGTTGGTTCTGACTACACATGTGTTTTTCCTCACCAAGTTCCAAGGTCCAGTTTTAGAAATAAAATATCACTACACCCACAGACCACCATATCATTAAATACGATATTGCTACTCACTTATTTATTTATTTTCGTCAATCAAGAAAGACTCAACACTTAAATATGTATGTAGATACAAATGGGTACTTTGTGGAATTATCAAACCACCTAGCCTAAATCATATTAAATTCTTATACTAAGAAGGAAAATGAGGAGTATTAATAATAAAAATTTAAGAGTATAGCCTGAACGGGTATTCAAACATGGTGCAAAAGAAGTAAAAAAACACTTTAATTACTTTAATTGAATCGATATATCCTGCAGCCCCTCTTTCCCCTAAAGACGATTAATCAGAGGCGTCATAATCAAATTTCTCGTAGTGAACTTAGGGATAAAAAAAGGACTTAATATTCGGTATTTTATCTGCTGTTGGTGTTTCTTTCAAGTGAATGTATATCCGTTTTTATTTACCCTCCCATATCCCATTTCTTAAGGGTCTCCCAAATCTAGTGAGTTTTGGTGCGTTGCGTTGTGAAAAGTCGACATGCAGCCTCCGCATTGAAGGATGTACTAACACCTAATGCTTTGCATAGTGATGCGCTCATTAATTCTGCTGACAAATTATCTCTATATGTTTAAACGTATTCGCTATTGTGTGATCAACACCTTAATACCAGTCCTTATATTACACAATTTACCCTACATGATTAATAATAAGTAAAGCTATAGAATTTTTAAAAGTTGTATATATATATAATAAGTANAATTTTTAAAAGTTGTATATATATACAACTTTTAAAAATTCTATAGCTTTACTTATTATATATATATGTGGGGGACATTAAGTTTAAAATCAGGAGATTCACAATTTATTTTGACACACTTCAGTGGCCAAATAGTTTAAGGCGTCAATCTAGTGTTAGACTGACCTGCTACCGATTGTAAGATGAGGGTTTGATGGCTGGTAGTATCTACTGAGGTTGTTTTTTTCCTAAATATATTCCCACTATCCTTCCAGGTAGATAAGGGCAGATTACCTCTAAAATAATTCCTTCCTCATTCCTACTCCATTAGAGTAGTTATCATAATGCGTTTAATCTGAACATGTATTAAGACGCGGTGATAAAAAAAAATATATTGTACACTTGGATAGGATCTAAACCCCAATTTCCTCGTTAATACTAAACCTAAATGTCATAAAAATCTTAATTTTTATGTTTTTTAAATTTTCTTAACTCGATAGTTATGGTTTTCACAACTACTGAATATTTATCCATAAATCACATTAGAAGTCCACAATTATTGATAAATGAATATATGATTTATAAGTGGAAAAAACACTTTATCATATTTTAAAAACCCGCTCATAACCATTCTTTCAACATTGACAATCGTCTTTAAATACGAGTTCACGCGTTCAAGCCTATATGACCCACTCGTGGAGATGCGAGCATGACACGCAACCCGCCGCACGGCTATTAACCACGTGTGTAGGCAACCTACAACCAGGAGTATACATGGATATGTGAAGTGACGAATCGCATCATAATTTGTGTGAGATAGGTCTCTAAGACATTTAATGATTCAATTAAAAATTAAATTAAGTTTAATTTCAAGGAAAAAAATATGCTATACTTAATCACAATCATAAATTAAATTAAATTTAATTTCAAGCAAAAAATATGCTATGCTTAATCACAATTCATAAAAGATTTAACATTTTATGGAAAAAACTAATGTTTTTTATTGGATGTTTTAAAATCTTTAAATAACTTAAAGACAACTTATACAACCCAATAATAATTCAATAGCTCCATCCTGAAATATTAAAAACTATTTATATTGATTTATATGATAGTGGAATAAAACAATCAGTTTTATCATATAAAATAAAGAAATTCAATTATTAATTTCAATTAAACTTTGTAATATAGCAATTTTATAAAAGCTTGAGTTTCTTTATATTTTTAACGCAACGAATTAATTCTTCTTCTTTTTTACAACTACCACTGACAGTAGCAAATACTCTCTCCGACAAATGTCCAAGAAAATAATTGATGAGTTTTAATTTGATGAGAAAAAAGTCGTATAGTTCGTAGACCCATAAAAGAAACACTCAATCCATATTATTAATAATTTCCTGTGGGGTTATTTATATAGATTTAAATAATTATATTTATTTGAAGTGTATATGAAAAAATATATAACATTATTAAATCATGTATATAGCTCTAATCTATTATCATAAGCACTATTAAAATATGGCAATACAGTCTAAGGCGTTTGACTTGGATTGCAAATACTATTAATTAACTACTTATAATACTAGCATATGTTTTTTTACATTGATTATCTCATTTTATCTTTATTATTAATACTAAGTATACTTTCCCCTATAAATGCCATTATTAACATTCAGTCATATGCCCTCATGAAAAAGAACACGTTGCTCTATAATACCTATAGTGTCTTACAAGTGTTTTGTTTAAATTTTTATCAACAACTGTACTTACACAAGTTACTTCATCCAAGCTTAGTAATTGAATACAATGAAAATTAATGGAGATAGTGTAGTGGCTGATAGCCCGTGGTGGGTGAAGAATTGTTAATCCGTTAAGGGTGCGAACAAAAAGAAGATTTTAGAACGGGTGCTTGGCAAGACAAATGACTTTACTATCTCTGCTGATCCCTTCATGATTTTAAAACATATTCTGCCTTATTGAGCGCAAACTTTTCCCATCCCCTGGCACCACCAGTTTGTGGTTTTATCGTTGTAAAATTGGTATTTTTAGATTCCTCTTTATGTAAAGTTAATCTCAAAAACAAGAAATGGTGAGCAAAAGTTGTAGACCATTTTAAATGGCACCCTAATTTGGATAGACAACTCGTTATTTATATTATTATTTATTTATATTTTTTTTCAGGCATAATTTTTTATTTTGGTTTCACTTTTTCATCACGTCTTACTATTCTTCTAGGTTGTGTGGATTTATTTTAAAAAAAGCTGGGGATAAGTATTGAATAATTTAGAGGAAATTAATTAACATTTTCGTTTATTGGGAGAGTTGAGGGTAAATTGAGAATTTTTCTGGATATTTTATTCAAGTCTCCATTTTCCAGTCGTTAGTGAAGATCTTGGTGTTTCATTTTAGTGTTCACTTATGAGGTATTGTTAATATTGATGTGTAACAGTTGAAGGATTGAACTCAGTGGTCTTTGGTTAAAGTTCTCGCCTCAGGATTCAATATTTTTGGGTTTAAGCCCAGCTTAAGTCGGTAGAGTTTTCTTTAACAATAAAAAATCCATCGGTTCAATACCGATTGTGACATGTAAAAGAACCCTGGAAGTTATGCGAGAATGCCTTTTCCATTAAAATGTGTTGGCCCTTTCTCTCATACTTATAGAACTCAGTGTGAGAAGCAACAGGGAGATACCTCACTTCTTAAGTTCCCTAAGTAGATGGGATTTTTACCAGCTCAGGCCCAGCTCTGGATGAGTAGAAGTCCTTTCAAACCAACCAATGAGTTGTTGATTTAAGAATAAAAAACAGTCGAAAGATGTATATTAAAGCCCGCACGCTGAATAAATTACAGACAAGAGTTCATCACCTATATATTATTATAAATATTATTAGAACTGTGTCTTAACATATATTTCTACTATACGCTTTAATACTAACAGTATTAATGGGTTAGGGATGGAAAGTGTACCTACATTTGGGTGGGGAGAATAGGAAACCATTTATCTTTTATTTTGAAGATAAGATCTAAAATATTCAATATGCACTATTTATTTATCAAACGAAGTTTTGTTTAATCGATAAATAGAAAGTAAAAAGTATTCTTTCATATGACAATCTTTAAAATTGTGGGCAAAGAACAGTATAAATCTCTTGAGATATTAAAGAAATAACTTCCATAAATACAATAAATTTTCAAATTTTTATGTACGTTTAATTTCATTCTTCTTTTTATATGTTTCCAGTAAAATTATAAATTACTCGTTGGATCGAGATGGGACTTATTTTGTTTTACTCATACTCCTTATTTTTCAGAGAGCCATGGTAAGCCATATACCATTACACTAACCCTTTAGTGAGCAAATTTTTATAGGAAAAACTGTGTGTAAGCAGTGAAAATTCGTTGCTTTTGGTACCACGATACATAAAATGGCACGTGATATGAGTTGGAGTGTAGATGGGGAAGGGGTGAGGGTTGGTTCTAGCTTCTTCTAGAATATACGTAAGCTCAAAATACACTACTCTCTAAGTTTCATTATCTTCTAGCATTTGAAATTGTTTAATATTTTGTTGTAGGGTTTATTGCAAGTGAAGCCACGGGAAAATGTTAGTATTAATTAAAAGTAATATACGTGGAGAAATATTTTTAGTTGATGTGATTATTTTAAATAATCCTATTAATATCAAAATTTTGAAATTGATTATAAAAACGAAGATTGGGAAAATGTTACTTAAATTACCTTACTTTTAGTTAAAAAAAGCTATTATTTTAAAATATAAAAGTCTTTTGTGGAAACTAGTTTTATAAAAAAAATTCTCAAAATGTAAGATAAAAATTATTAAAGTGTTGGACAAGCAATCTTCTTTAAAAACTACTCCTATGCCAGAATATCAATAAGCGGAAACATGTAACTAAATATCAAGCTCGTTTATATAGTTTTAGAAGGATGGGAAGGTCAATATTCAAGTCCTGGCTGAGAGCTCTGAGGGTGTTTTAACAAAATGATTTCCTGCAATCCCTCTATAGAAACACAGGTAGTCCAATTTGTAGCTCTAAACTCCCTCAATATTAACTAGTCTGTGTAGTTAAATTTTTATAGACAAGATTGATAGTAAGGAGTTAAGCGTGCATCAATTATTTTAAACAAAGCTGTCTATAAATATTTTATGAATTAAAGTAATTTTTGAAAAATATAATTCCCTTTTAATCATATATAATATAGAGTATTAAGGGTAGTATATTAATATATGAATGAAAAGAAATGCAATAGTGTTCTGACAAAGTCAAGAAATTTTGACCACCTAAAACATATATAAAGATATTATTTTTCTTTTCTTTTCTTAAACGTTTTATACTTGACCAAACAAATATTCTTGTGTACAACTCTTTATTTTGTAATAGTAAATATATGATTTATACTCATATTAACATGATAATACTTATACCATATAGTAAATGTAAAAATTTTTAAACGCAAGATATCGCAGTGATGATAATTTTCTTTACAAATTGATATAATAAAATACCATTTGTCATAATAATATAAACAGTAATTAGTCTCGAAGCAACTAGATGTAAACACATATATATGTGTGTGTGTGTTTTTTAATTCACATTTAGTTCACGTGACTTAGCTATTATATATATAAATTAAGATTACACGTTTTATCAATACAAAAAAATTGTTGTTATTTGGAATAGGGAAGAAATAGGAGGCATGTTTGTTCTTAAAAATAACCCCACACATAGTATTGAGTATGGAGCTGAAAAAGGGTTAAAATATTCAATTCTGCATATTTTCCCATGTTAAAATAAATTTAAAAAATAATTATTCAATGAATACATAATATATAAAAATCGTTTTTAACTAAATTTATCAAACTCTTCTAACTACACCTATCCATGACGATAAAAAGGCAGAATAGCTTACGATATCCGGTCGCTACACGATAAATAGAGCTGGGTTAGCCCCGGCTTACATAATAACTATTTACTGAAGTAATCGATGTCAGTAATTTGGTTATACTTGTACATGAATCACTTACGATGCAATTACCTTAACAGCATTTATGAAGGACTCCTACACCCCCTCTATTTCCCCCCACCAACCCTTTATCCAACATTGTGCGGTCTAGATGCGGTTTACTAACGAGGTTTCCCCCGAGCGTCAACGTAATTACTCTACCGGTAGAGAGCCGGTATGCGTCTACGTGCATACGGAGTATAGATAGCTAACTTCAATAAGGACGTATTATTTTCTACTGTCCTAGTCATAACATATATCAAACCTACCATAGGGATAAATCTGAAAATAAAAACATATTTTTATCTCCATGCATGGATGTATATCATGGCGTATAACCAACTATCTGTTGAGTTTTTTCATATGTATGATAATTACTCTAAGGTAGAGAGATGGGGAATAAATAATTTTAAAGGTAATAAACCTTCACTTGATTGGTAGGAGAATGGGAAATTATTTAGGAAAAACCACCCTCAGTAGACCTAAATGAGATTCGAACCGGGATCTCCCCATCTCCAGTAGGCCAGTCTAAAACGATAGAGTAACGCCTTAAGCCAATTGGCCACTGAATCGGAATCTTGCTTTGGATTTTACCTATTACCTGTCAGGAAGTAGCCCCATGACTTATTTGGTACTGACTGACAGATCACAGCTAACTTCTGACAGCTGCTAAACACATGATTTTGCAGATCATATGGTTAGGCATAGGGATATATAATTTGGTCTGGTAACTTTTCAAAGTCTTTATCTGTCAGCTGTGAGCTGTCAGTCAGCACCAAAGAAGACATGAGGCTACTGTATATACGCATACGTGCACTAATACAATAAACCTGAGGACACTATAGCATAGAGGAGATGTATAGTATTAGTGATATGATATATTATTAAACCATTTAGGAAAAAGGGTCCTCAGTTTATCCAGCTGGGATTTGAAACCTGACCACCTCATCACAGGAAATGGTGTTAACGCCCTAACACATCGGCTTAACTCTACGAGAGTATATGTAGTCATCACATATAAGGCCGTAGACAAGAGGTAAAGGTGTGGGGGCTCAAAATGCCCCCTAATTCCCCCCTCAAATTATCATGTTAAAATGTTTTTTTATAATAAATATAGCACACGTAATGTGTTGGGTTGGGAGTAGAAATATTATTTAATACACGTTTTAATTATAAAGTTATTATTTAAGGAGCAAAAGTTATATATTATTATTATCATTATTATTATTATTATTATTATTATTATTATTATTATTATTATTATTATTATTAGCAAAGCGTCTTACTACCCGTTCGAGTTATACGCACAAAAGTAATCAATACATATTTGGAAATAATGTTAATTTTAGTGAATAAAGTATTATATATGAACAATCTTACTATTTATTCTAATTGGGTCTTAAATAACACATCATAATCTAGAAAAACGAGACATGAAGTATAAGGATAAAATTAATATTTATATTTCAAAATATATTTAGACTAAATAAAAATAATAATAATTTTGTACTCAATTATTTTTGAAACATTTTTAAACGTTTTAAAATATATGACGCAGAATATTTATTAATATTGAATCCATCACTTAGTTTTCAATTACACGTTTATAAAGTAAATTATTCGTAGAAAATAAACATTAAAAAAATAGGAGGAACAAATTCTTCGAACTCAAAATAACTACAATAACTATTTTTTTTATTTTAACCTTTAATTCTGTACCTTCAAATAAATAAAAGGAGTGACAAATTATAAATAGCTTTAGTCACGGAAGCTAGCTTTCCTATTTATTAGGACTTTTAGTCTAAGTAAAATCAATACATTTTATTGGTGGGAAAATGAAAGGAAGTTCTTGACATACATTAATCATCATGGTAAAAAATAAAAATCAAGATAAGGGAGATGCTAAGAAGAACGCAATGAATGTCTAAATATTTGTTTTAATTTATACTTTTAATAAATGTGTAAACAAACAATGGCTTTATTTAGGTATTAGGGATGAGAAGGGGTTATTAGAAAAAATGCACCAATGTTTAATCAAGAAAAGATAACAATTAAATTAAAAAATTAAAGAAGCCGTTTTATCTTTCATTTAGTCATTTCTTAAATGGTGTTCGATACCTTTTCACCCCCCCCCCAAAGTTGCTTATGTAAATTAATGCTTATGCTTCTTAACACATATTTCTAGCATCCAGGTCAGTTATAGATGTATCCTCACCAGTGGTCAATCGGTACGAAGCGTGAATTTTTCAATCTAATAGGAAACATGATATCGAGGATGATATTCAAATCTCTGCAGGGACCAATAATCTTCGTTATTTATCATTTACAATAATAAAATGACACCTTACCATGGGAATAGAACAAAGAACATTTGTCTTTTTACTCAAATCCCTTTACCACTGAGCTAACCTGGAGTCATCACGTACTATTGGTCGTTCTTCACTTATATGCTTAGAAAGAGTCTGTGTTTGACGTGCAGATAACCTCAGTTATTTGTGAGCAACCATCTAAGTTGGAATGGAAGAGAACGTGAGAAAAATCCACTATTTTAGCAGTTTTTATGACAATATATTTTTACCAAGATAAATAAAATATTGTTCCAGTACAAATATTTAACTTTCTTCAGATGGTGACCTCAAAATTTCTTGAATATTTATCAAGGAAGTTCTGAAATTTTATGAACATTTTTCCTCTTCATTTAAAAAAGTTAGTTAGATAATGCCACCATGCTCATGACAGATATCCATCATTTGTTGCTATCACCATGTGAAGTAAATTCAATCATATGTTTGTACAGAAACATTATTTTATTTATATTGCAGTTTTTGCTGTTTTTAACTGTCATCAGAAGAGATAGGACTAGGAATAAGGAAGTACGGACGAAATTTGGAGTATAAGGGGTATATCAGATAGTTGAGGAAGCAAGGATAATATGGTATGGATACGTAATGAGGATGAAAGGTATGAGGATTCCAAGATGATTAATAGATATGAAGTATGTAGGGAAGATACCAAAGGTAGACCATGGTAAAGGTGGGAGAAACAGATAACAGCGAGTGTGCAAATGAAATGAGGAGATAAGAAGAGAGTGCAAGAGGAAAAAATAGTGGGAGGACTGAGGGAGATGGAGGCATTTTACTAAATGCACTCCTGGCCACAGGCTGGAAACCGTTCATGGTGATCATTATGATGATGATGATGATGATTATTATTATTACGATGATGAAGGTGAGTATGATATCATTTAGGTAACAATAAAATATTATTTTGAAAGTACTTGAGATATTTGTGAGTTTAAAAGTGTCAAAGATTGGTTTTTAATGAAGATGCAATTTTATTATAAGATCGACTAAAAATTACAACAAGGTCGGAGAATTAATCTCGATCAAGCTGTTTACAGCTCCTGCTATATACTTATTAAATAATGAGAAAAAATTCTATAAATAAAATAATATTATACTATTATTTGGAACACCTTAGTAATGACTGTAATACCTTAGGAATGACTGTAATAATTCCATTTAGGAGAGATTGCCAAACTTATAGCTACAAGATTACCTAAACTTTCAAATATTATGAATAAAAGTTCGATTCAGTTTTATTCTGCAAAGCACTCGGCTTGGATTGTTAACATTCAAGTCTGGCTCAGTGCCAGTGGGTTCGACCCCTGATGCTCTAAGTTCTGACCCAGAGGGGTACAGAGGGTCTGGGTGAGGTGGAAATTGGAGGTTGAGGAGGGCAACACACTCTAACCCTTAGGGCACAATCCTCATCTTGAAAGGTGGTGGGTTTTCAAAAATTCCATTCTCTTTTTTTGTGAATTCCTATAAGTCATAAAAACCAAAAATGGTAGTAGGATGATCAACACCAAGTAGTCTGGTATTGTAATCGCTTATAAAGTCATAGGATTTTTGGACCATGTTATTAAGTGTTTAAAAAATAAATGTGTATTTATATATCGTTGTTAGAAAAATTGTTTTGTGTGGTGTAAACATAGAGTAGGCTTATATAATTGTAATTTCCCCACCATCTGTCTAGTATACTGATCAAAAATCAGTAAAATTATAGTCTTACAATTGGCTAAAAAATATGTTTGATCCTCAAAATTGGTTAAAATTTATTTCTTAGAGGAGCTGTTGTTTCCAGTGTAATGTCACCAAAATGTATGCTAAACTTTAAAATCTTATATCTGTTCGGATTCCTACAGAACCGAAATAGTTTGTTCTTTTAACACCGCGTCTTACTTACTACCTGTCTGGATTATACGAATACTAATTACGTTGTTGTGGAAGGCCTCTTTCACACATTGCTGATCTCACCCACCTCCATCGCTATGAGCGGGCTCACAAAACAAAAGGGCTGTCAGTTTAAATCCATTCTTTCAGACCAGTTGGGCGCAGCATTTATTTGTGCTGGTTCAAAAGTAACCCACCTTGTACATATAGCCTGATTTTGGTTGGAAGAACACTATAGTAAATTCAAACATATTTCTTTGCTTCCAAAATTAATAACATTTTACTATATTATTAGTGCTATTTCTAAAGGTATTGATAATATCTATCAAAAGTGACAGCTGAAGATTTGACGTATGAATACATTAAAATTGTTTTAGTAATTTTATTAATTAGCTTCTATGGTTCTTCCTACCAAAATCATTCTATAGATTTGCGTGGGCCCACCTTCTCGCACACCACCTACTAATTATTACTAATTAATGTTTCTTATTCAAGTCCTAAAACGCGGCAGAGTTGGAATGTTTCTTCGCGGCTCAGTCTTAATTGTCATGTCACTTTCCAGAAGGTAGTCGTTTAATATTCCTGAGAGTTTTTTATTAGCACCGTATCTTACTGCCAATGTATGCTATACGCATATGTGTTAATTACACTAATGAGTTAGGAATGAGGAAGGCTTAATTTGAAGAAAGTTAACCAGTACTAGTATGAAGAGATAGTGGAATACTATTTTGGAAAACACACCCTCAGTAGGCCTACACTAGAGTGGGATTCGAACCCTAATCTCTATGTCATCGGCAGTCTTATCTAAAATGAGAGTGACATCCTATACCATTAGGCCACTTAAGCAGATTTCCAAAAAGTTCATCGAACGATGATATAGGCATGTGAAAAAGAAACTTATCATCGTCCATTTTCAAATCATGGTATAGTTGTGTAACTGCTCCAAACTCTGCTCTTTTCTACAAGAGCGGATACACCCATTCTATCTGGTTTTGATTTTTCTTTACTTAAATTCAAATTATTAAATAAAACACCTTCCAATCACAACTTACGTCACAAACTGAACTGGCTACAGAATAAGTGGTCGGAATTCACTTCTCCTGCTACGTGTGAAAATGACACACTCGAGTCCATCTGTGGGGGCGGAAGGCGGGCGAAGGACACCCGCTATGTGTGGAAGAGGCCTTATGGATTAATAAGGTTTAATTTAGAGGAATTGTTCCCACATTTTCATGTGGGGAAATTAGAAAACCATTTTGAAAAAGCCTCAGTACACCCTTCAAGAAAAACAACTCTGATCTCCCCATGATCGGTAATCTAGTATATTGCGAGTGTGCTTTCTTAAACCATACAGCACCCAAAGTGTGTATAAATAATTTAGGCATTGTAATTTATAGTTTGGAGCCTTTTAGGTTTAGGAACGAGTTTGGTTTGAATTTGAGCTGATAAAATTTATTCTTCGCGTGGTGTGGGTGTCTAAGCTAATAGTATGTCAGAAGTTCATTCGTAGTATTACTTATCTGACTTTTGCTAGAAGAACTAATTTAATATATGATAAGATAATAAGTTTACAAAGATTAAAATAAATTATAATGGTGCAATGAGAATTAAACCAACATTTGGATCAAAAAATTAAGAACGAAATTTATATATTTACTGCGTACTCATCGGTGCAGCCGATACCAAAATATGGCTGCTTCTTTTTATATGAACGAAATATTTAAAAAAAAATCAGTCCCAATAATCCAATGTCATCAAATGTGAAACTTGTTCATCTGAGACTTTTAGAAGAGGATCTTACTCATCGCTTCTCGATCCTAAACTGTCTACAAAGCTCTTGACCTTCTCTTCCCCTTCTTTCTTACCTTCTGACATCCTCCTCTCAAAGACCGATCTCCCACTAAACCCCTTAGATACCACCCTGCCTTTTACAAAACTCTTGCGCTTCTCACGGCTTACACCTTAAGTATTTTAGGTGTGAAGTCAAGATCTCAACTCCCCCTGTTCCCACCCTACCCCTTCTTTCTACCCGCTGTCAACTGTCAGACCAACTTAACAACTTGGTGGAAACTTAAACGCAGTACATCGCCGGGGAACTGGCAAGTTCCGCTAGGAAACTTGGCCATAAAAAGCTAAGCACTTAAAACCTCAGTCCATAATTTTAGAAAGTTGGAACTTCATTCCTTTGTTAAATATCAAGTTTATGATAAGACTACATCTGTCAAAATATTATTTTAAGACATAATAATACTTTAACAAACTAATATAATAGCGATGTAATACCTTGATCTATATTTAGTTAAGATGGAACCATCCCTTTTTAATAAATATATGTCGAAGGAAAAAAAAATGAAATATGCATATAAAATCATCTAAAATATTAACACATTTATAAATTATATTACCTGCCTTGGTACATTGTTGGCTAATTCAATATTTTCGTGCTATGCCAGGCTGCTAAGGATGGGAATTTTGAGGTTTTAATCACGGTCGAGTGAAATGGGGATAGTTTTCCTAAATTATTTTCCAGCCATGAAAGTGCGGGTTCGCACCCTATAAATTCAAACATTCCGATGCCTAATCCATTAGCGTAATCAGTACTTAAGCGTATAACCCGAACGGGTAGTAAGACGCGTTGCTAAATAAATAAAAATTATATTATTATTTTTGAGACCCCTAGTTATTTTTTATATATTATTACCCTTAAAACAATAAAACAATACAAACATAACAAATTTAGATTAATTATTGTACAATTGCAAGGATAAATAATTCGTTTACAGACATATTATTCCCTATAATTACAGACTTTTACAGTAACTCACTCTTTATATTTATTAACAAGCTATTTATATGAATATAAAAAAATATTTGATTCAAAACTAACGACTACTATTAATAATATGATCCATATTTTTAATTAACGTGAGAATGAAATAGTCACCTTTAATTAAAAATTCATTAATTTTTCATACAAGGTTTGATATCACTTTTTGGTTGTTGGATTCACACTCAATAATTGTTATATAATATTTCTATTTAACTATATGACCCTTGTCGGTGACCTGGTGGTCTAGGGGTAAGGTGTTAGACTTCTGTGCTTCGGTGCGAGGGTTCAATCCTCGGTCCCGAAAAAGGTTTAAATGATAAACAAACATTCCTTCACCTCTGACAAGACGTTTATTAATCACAACCTGTGAATGTGGAGAATGCCAGTCCTCCACCGTGGTTCGGATTCCACGTTAAACTGTAGGTCCTCCATTTCATCTCACAATCACCTTACACATTAGTGTAAGTGCTAATAGCCCGATCGGGTAGTAATACACGGTGCTAATAATAATAATAATAATAATAATAATAATAATAATAATAATAATATACGACCCTTGATAACAATAATGAATGCATCACTTTCGCATTTGAATGGATTGTTTGTGACAATTAAGTTCACTTTCAAATTCCCAGGATAATTTAATATTAATGGGTTTTATTTTCCTAGATCGTTTTATACTCTTCCTCTACGCAGACTTGGGACAGTTCCCTCAAATAATTTTTCCTCGTCAATACCACATAAGTACAAACTTGATTATATTCAGGTTGTATATTGAGACATGGGGCACACAATAACTACATTAGGACTACCTTCATCAATTCTCACATGGTCTGAGACGTCAAACTCACATTGTATTCAATAAGATGCAACAGTGAGGTAAAGGTTAGAATAACTGCAGCTAGATATAATATAGAGTGTATTTATACAAATAACTCTTTATTCCTTGGGGACTCCGCCTCCTATCCCCTGGTGAGTTTTATTTGCAAGAGAATTTAAACTAATTTAATTACAGAGCCGTTTTTTGATAGATCTTACCGTTTAGCCACAAAAGAGCTCCAAAGAAAGCTCCGCACCGACTTTAAAGTTACTCCAACATTTAGAATTTATTTCGGGGGTTTGAATAAAAAATTCTTCCCATTTTAGAATGTTCCCGTTGTTTACAGGCTAGAAGCTATAGTTTTGCCAAATTTCAAACTTCTATCTCATATGGAAGTGAGTAAACATTAATATCAGTGAGACAGCCATGTGGCTTTATAGTATTATAATAATATATTAATGTACTTTTCACATCATACTTTTCATCAATTTTTTTTTTCTGTGTGTGGCACCTTTCACTGGGAGATTTATAGTGTATATAGTTCGCTCGACTATGTGGGTTTACATTTAGCCGCTCTGTTGGCACAGAGCATTACCCTTACACCTTAGTATGCTGTCTACACGTCGTGCCTGAAATGAGTTGATGTAATGATAGTGAGTATTAGGGTTTGGAATCAGTGCAAACACTTAAACCTAGCTTAAGCCTAACTAACCTAACCCTGGTGACCGTAAATAACTCCCCTTTTTGAGTAAAATATCCAAAGTACCAGGCGGGAATTGAATCTGGGACCCCAAGTTTCGTATCTAGGTTCACTGACCAATATACCACGGGTCTAAATACTTTGACGCAAATATGGATCAACTTTATATAATCTACCTTCCTCATACCTACTACTTAAATAAAGCCTTTAGTTACAATGGTGCTTACATTTTTTAAAAAGCGTTATTTAAGACCAAACGGGTAAGAATGAATAAACCCTAGTAGATGAAATTCACCCAAATTAGCACGGAAGTTGTAAGGATGGATATAAGACAATAAATTCAAACGATCTTACCTTCAAGTGTCATGAGGGTGTTTTTTTACTAAAATGTTTCACATTCTCTCTCCTTGTTAATTCTGGTACTTTTCCTCAAAATTTCAACGTCCTCATCCCTGACCCATTAGCGTAGATATTACATAGTAATATAACCCGTATGATTAGTGATACGCACTGCCAAAAAAACACTTTATCTTATGTATTTATTAAATGGTATTGATATTTAATATTTAAAGTGTATATTCACATCCATTAACTCGATGCTAAAGATAAATTAACATATGTACTAACTTTTAAAACTGTCAAAAATGTATCTCTTTATCTAAATAAGACAAGTACCAGCTATTATAAATTCTTGTGAAAACTATAATAATTTTCAGGTGTTAGATAAAAAAGGGGAACTATTTTTATATTAATATAAATATATCTTTAAATATAATCAGAGATGGACATGCTTCAGCAGTTGAGCTTTATTTTCACATTTAATCTCACTATAAATTAATTTAAAATTACTTTTAAAAAACTGGCAAGAGACACCAATACAAAATATTATTTTTATAAAATGTAATTTTTAAATGAATGAAGGGTACAGGCCAAGAAAGATGAATGTTACAAAAAGTTCGAAATTGAGACAACACATTCTGTTAAGGAGTCAGGAGTACTAGAACATAGGCTATGTATCCTGAGCATAAACCATGTGAGTTCCGAGATATCTGGTTGAAAAGAATCAATATACAGGGAAAGATAGATGATTGTCCATCGTGTTGTGGTTAAGAAAGATGAGAGTCACGCATTACTCAAGAAATTAATTATTTTAAAAGTGGGATATTACCTTTCTTATGTCAATTTTCTGTTATTCATGTTGTGTAAAAAATATAAATTATACTATGATCTGTTTTATCTATAACGTTGTTCATGTAAGACAGAGATTAGATAGTGTTAATATTACATTTATTATTTGATGACACTCCTACATGTAATGTTATAGAAACATGGCTTTTCTTAACAAAAAAATAATAATTTAAATAGCCAGTGAATGGGTCTACCCCATCTGTGTTGAAAGACAAAAAATCAATCCCTTTTTGCACGGCCACGAAGCAATTTACCATCTCGCACACACCTACACGATGTTTTTGGGTCCCTCCAGCTCCTCCGACTAGCGTTGAGCGGCTTTTAGGAAATGGCGGGATCATTTCAAGGATATTTTAAACCAAGATGCCCTTTTCAAACCAGACCAATAAAAGATGTGAAAGTGGTTATGGAGCATCCTAAGTTGGTTTATCGCTGTGAAATTTACATTGGCGTTTGGATCTCATCGGTAGTGACCCAGACTAATCAAAAGATAAGGATCACACCGAATATGATTAGAGAAAAGTTTGATCATCCAGAGTCATCATACAAGGCAAGATTTCCAATATCCGAAGAGAAATACAAGGTTTTGTACATTCTATGCCCAAGCCTTCTATTATGATCTTCCGTGGAGTGGTCAAACAATAGATAGTGATGACGAGTGAACTAAAACTTAGAAAAATATCTTATTAATATTTAAAATATTATTTTCTATAAATAAAAATAAAATAAACATCATTTTTTTAAATCTCAACAAAAGCCGATATAAAATTATGGCGATAAGATTGGTTAATAATGTTAAAAAGTGTATGGAACATAAAAATTTGGCTTAATTTGTTATTATTGTAATTGGACAATCATCTTTATTGCACTGTAATATTACTTGTTTAAGGTCGTAAACTAGAATTTACATAATGATTTTATAATTTTAGAAAATGTATCCAAAAATTGTATTAAGATATAGTTTTTCTATTATATGCCTAAAAATTGGAAATTTAAAAGTTATATTAATAAAGATACAGCCTTTTTAATGTTTAAAATTAGTTCTTCTCTAAATAAAATATGTTGGACATTAATATTTCTTGCCTTGTACCCTACATATATATGTGTATATATATTCATTTATAGCCATAATATTTTGTATTGATGTGTTTCACTAATTTTTTTAAATCATTCTTAAAAATTCATTATGAAATTTAATGTGAAATGTCAGCTCATCCGCTGAAGTAAGACCATTTAAGACTATATTTAAATATATATTAAAATCAATTCAACAGCTGTTCAACTATAGTTTCACCTAAATCTCAAAAATGATTAGAGTCCTCAACATAACTTATAGCTGGTACCAAATATTAAGTCTAATATATATATATATATATATATATATATACATAACATATACATATATATACATATATACATATATATACATATATACATATATATACATATATACATATATATACATATATACATATATATACATAACTTTAGTATTTAAAATAATATACTTTGTGGTGATTAAATAATTTCTTGTAAACCTCAATTTTTGGTATTTTCTTGAAACCAAGCAGTACATTGTAATAACTAGGTGAAGAAATATAAAATAAATAAATAAATTTACAATAAATTGGCTGATAGGGATAACCGATTGTTATTTTATCTGTTCATATTGTATCGAATGTATAGTCATTACTATAAGTAATGAAGATAAAACTATAGCTGTTAATATTATTTATTTAAAAAAAAGTACTAGCACACAATAATCGATCCAAAACATTAATATAAAACTATTGGAATTGAAACGGAATGAAAGATAGGTTATTGATATAGTGGAAGAGAAAAAAAATATTGTACGAACATTAGAATGAAGAGGGGAATAATTAAAGATGATAACCAGAAGGCCTATTACATTTAAACAACCTATTTGCCATATTCCTCAAAATAAAGTAAACCCAGGATATTTGACTATTTAAAACAAAAATTATTTCAAATTCCTTTTTCTATATCAAAAAGCTTGTGCAAAGTAAAGCGAGTAAAGGTAAGTATTTATAAAGTTTAAAAAATAAATTTGTCCTAAATATTAGTAGCTATGTTTGTGTAGTATTCTATATGTAGTAGTTTGAAAAATTATTATTATTGTTTTTCTTTGAGTTTAAATATAGTCATATTTTAATGCTGTCGATCTCGGTAGTTTTGGGGTAAGGTAGATGTCTCAGGACCCTCTATTCGTGGGTTCAAACCCAGCCGGGGTTTATGGATTTTTCAAGAGCTATAATAATCAGTGGCACAAATTCCCTTGCAGGGGAAGTAAAGCCATCAGTCTCAATAAAATTGTGGTATGTGAACAAATACATTTACCGGCAAAATGTATATGCTCTTTCGTTCTCGCTCAAGGAGATTCTTGTGTGCTAATATAATCACCCGGCTCAGAAAGTGCACATTATATATCTCAAATATTGGGATTATATTTAGTATTAAATTTGACTGAACGTATCTACTAATATTTTAACTTGTGAATATAAGGAATTTTGTTATAAATTTTTTGAAAGATAGTGATTATTTCTCACGTATTCATACTCTTCTAATGACTGAGGTTATTGACTATTTGAAGAGTACAGAATATATCCTTCCGGCATATGGAACAGGAGAGAATATGACTAATGGGGCGGCAAAGAAAACAAGAGTATAAAAAGAGGTATAATATAAAACGAGAAAAATTAGGAAACCACTCGGGAAAAAAAGAGAGGCACGATAGAAAGTGTACATTTAGGCCTTTATGTGTTCCAATCACGCGGGCTAGAAAAGCTCCGCTCGGAAGTTGCTGAGGATTACCGCGAGAGACGGCAGCGATGTTTCAGATTGGTGGGTCAATTAGCATGTGCTTTTTGGAGAGTAAAGAGGGTGGGTTTATCTCTCTACCCACTTCTTCCCGCGTGGGTTTCCCGAAACAACATAACACCGAGGGGGTTAGGCAACTTGATCAGAACAGGGAGGAAAGGGAGGGCGACAAATGGGCCGGCTTTGTTTGGACACGAGGGTGGTTTTGTAGCCTTGATGTTGGCACCACCATGGCGATAAACTGATATCAGATTGGCTGCACAGGGACACGTTTACCAACATAGCGGGGAATATTTTCCTCTCTCTGGTAATACGACTTCCCCTATTTCCATCGTATTCCCGTAGTTTGAATTTAAATAGATGAGTTCTGCTAATGGAATGTTGTGTTTTAATTGTCACGCTGTTAGCACAGAGAGAGAGAGAGAAAGAGAGAAAATGACGATGTGGAGAGGATGATAGAGAGAAAAGATATATTGAAGAGTAGAATTATATAATTGAGTTAAAGAACTTTTGTGCATTGTGTTTGAATTAATGCCTTTAGTTGTAATAAAAATAAATTTTAAATGTTACCGAAATAGTTATTTCATAGTAAATAGGATTATCTACTTTATATTAAGAAGAATGTTTTATTAAATTAAAAAATTAAATCTTTAGGACACATGATTTATAAATATAAGTATGATACATTTAACATTCTTCAGGCATAACTATTTAATTTATTAATTAAAATAGAATAGAAAAATAGATTTCTTTTAAATCACTGTATGACATACCTATTAATTTATTAACAAATAATTTTTTTCGCACCCATAAATTGACAAGATGATACTAACGCATTTTATAGCATGCTCATAACAATGAGAAATGTTTTAATTGATTATAACAGCATATTAATAACTTAGATAATTTTAATTTTGTATTTATTTATATTTTATGTTACAAAAATAGCCATGGGAATTCATAGGAATTATTTAAACTATCAATGTGGTATCATAGAAGAAAAGGTATACTTTGAAAAATGTACGGTTTGGCTTGTTACGAGAAGGTTTGGTTTCGAGTATCGTTTGGGTTTAATGTGAGATTTTTGTAGTAGCTCCTAGTGACCTGGTAGTCCAGGGTTAATGTGTCGGATTTCTGTGATGAGGTTCGGGGTTCAATCATCGGTCCCATCACAGATTTATCTGATTATCAAACCCTTCCTTCACCTTTGACAAGACATATTGTGAATGTGGGGAATGCTAGGTCACCACCGTGGTTCTGATTCTACGTTAAACTGTAGGTCCTCCATTTCAAATCACAATCATCCTACCATTACACATTAGCCTGAGTGCGTATAACCCGAACGTTTTGTAAGACGCGGTGCTAATAATAATAGTAATAATAATAATAATAATAATAATAATAATAATTTAGTAGCTCCTACTCTATTAAACTACAATTGTTTTACGTTTTCCTCAAAAAGTAGACCCTCCTCATGCCTAGACAACTAGTATACTAGTTTAAATATCTGCATAGCCTGGATGGGTTATGAAACGTTGTTGCATAAATATGATAAACCATAAGAGGGTTAATAGAAAGTTCTTATTTACTAGAGCATATTAAATTGTGACGCAATCAGCCTAAGGGTTCACGCCCTCGTAAGAGTTGGCGACTATCGATCCAAGAAAACCTTTTCCCCTCCACCGAGCTATACAACAGACCCATCCCCCCCCCCCCTGTGCCACGAACTGGAACAAAGGTAAGTGGTTGATGTCTACAACTTGAAATAGTGAAGAGGTGCAATACAAACATACACACACGAACACATTAAGCTATTATCAGTGATTGTATTACACAACCAACAACATGGATGTTATATTAAATAAACAAGAAAGCATGCCTATTAAAAAAATAATGTCGAGATTAAATTGAATCATATATTTGTTGGTTCGGAATAAATTTCAAATAAGTATTGACAAACACAAACTAGGAAATATTCAAACAACTTTTTTGTACGACATTTCATTTTGGCTTCCAATCCAAGCTACGTGTTATGTTTATATTGATGAGGTTAGATTTACTACTTTTTTCTAGGAGGAGGAAAGAAAAAAATTCTTGTTGATTGATTTTACGGTGCAATGCATAGATTTTTTGTCGCTTTTATCTTAAATTAGGTATTTATTAAAATCCCGCTAGATATACGAAACGAGAAAATAGGTATATACATAATTGTATAAATATATTAAAGAAAATAGATAATTAATATACACTGGTTCCTACTTAATCTAATGAACTATAAACTAAGAACACTATTACAAAAAACATTAAAAAATAAAAATATATTTGTCCATTTAAAACATAAGATTCAAATTCATTTTCAAAGATCTGAATTAAAAAGTAGATAAATATTTGTTTATAGCTCAAGAAACTATTGGTTTTATAAAAATATATTTCAGATAAAAGATTTGTATAGTTAATAGAACCACAACTTTAAAACTATAAGAGCTTTCGTCTCTAAATATTTGCGGAAAAATGATGGATATGTGAAGATTTTTATAATGAAAAATACCCTCAAGTTCATTTTCATAAGATAATGAGAGTCGCCATCTTGTCTATAATAATAAAACACTGTGTCTGGCTATAATATTTAATCTTTTGTTTACTGATATTATTATTACCACCACGTCTTACTACCCGTTCGGGTTATACACACTTACGCTAATGTGTAATGGTAGGGTGATTGTGAGATGAAATGGAGGACCTA
>CABFVX010001517.1:53803-116479 GCA_902151425.1 Timema shepardi | reverse complement strand
AGAGTTTCAACTATTCACAAGTTGTTGTTAATACACGTCCTGTCAGAGGTGAAGGAAGGGTTTGGTAATCAGATAAATCTGTGTTGGTACCAAGGATTGAACTCTGGACCCTCAGCACAGAAGTCACCCAACAATTAATCAAAATCGATAAAGCAAATTACAAGAAAATATATATTTTCTTTTTTCCATAAACTACCCTTAAATTTAGGGTTATAAACCTACCTCGGTGGCTTAGTTAGCTAGATGTTGATCTAGGCAGCTGATGACAAGGAAATCGAGGTTCGAATCTCACTCGGGCGAATTTGTGGTGATTTATCCTAAATGGTTTTACCCTCTTCATCCATGCAAATGCTGGTTAACTTCATCTATATTTGACCTTCCCAATTTCTAGCCCATTTGAATAATTAATACTTTATAACCCGAAGGGTTATTATTTAACGGAGCCAAGTTCTATTCTTATTATTTTTCAAAGAAATCTTGAAAGTGTAGATGGATGAGAAACTGCCTTAGAGCAGTAGTCGCCATCCTTTAAGTTATCAATTGTGCATTGGATTTTCTAAAAAAAATTATTGGGCATAGATATATTTATTTTATTTTCCTTTTTAGGTAAGTTAATATGTATATAATTTATTTCGGATATATAAAATATATATAATTTATTTTGGAAATGCGTGGCAGCATATTCTAAGGCGCTACTTTCGCAATAAACTGGACTAGCGATGATGGGGGTATCAAGGTTAAAATATTTGTCAGTTATAATGGGGGTTATCTTTCCAAAATTAATTTCCACCCACCCCTACGAAATTGAGGGTAAACGTCCAATAAATATAACATTCCTCACCGCTAAATCCATTAGCGTAGCCTAATTAGTACATTAGCTCATAGCCAAAATGGGTAGTAGTATTCGTTCTGAAAAAAAAAAATCAAGTCATACTTTCTTGCAAAGAAAATAATATGTTAAAATCTGATCTCTAATCTAATTGTTGGAGCTGCGTTTCCCATTCTAATTTTTAAATGCGTGTATCATAAATAATTTACACCACAGTTCATAAACAGTTCCTTGGATTAGCATCTGAAAGGCAAGATATTTATTTCGTTTTCGTAGTTTTCACGATCCAAATGCTGATTTTCACAGATAATATGATCCAAAATAATATTTAATATTTATAGCAATGATATGTGGCAAACCTTGAAGGATTAAGTTGGTCTACTGTTCCAACTATTCATCATTCGTTGAGTACATTTTATTAATACATCCGTCTATTAAACTGATATCCACGATATTAAATGGATTTTTATAAGAATATAGATTGGTTCCATTTCACGAAATTGTTAAAATCTTTGCATGAGTATACATCCCAACTTGTATGTGTGTCCATTATATAATTTTCTATAAAAAAATAATCGTTTCTTGCAAATCTTGAAATATTTGGAAAATGTATTAGTACATTATGGTTCATTTTTTATTTCAAAGGGTACTCAAATCTGTAGGTGCAAACAAAGAGCCAACGGGCCCACGTGTGTGGGGTTGGTGACCCTGTTTTAGAGTATATTTATTATTCTTGCTGTGGTACTAGCTATGGGTATATAAGCTGTATGGGATTAGATGCTTGTGATCAGGAGAATATAATGGGAGGAGCGATGATATTTTGAAGGGGCTAAGAAAGATAACTTTCTACCCCCATCTCTAATTGATTGGTCTTAGATTATCTAAAAGTATTCTTGGAAATTGTAAAATAAATTAGAAAAATCTTTTTGATCTTCTTTTGAGATATTACATATTTATAACACATTATAATTTAGCACATTTATTTTACCAGACATTTAATTGGTCAAGAAAGAATAAGATGAGGCGGTGACCTGGTGGTCTAGGGGTAAGGTGTCAGACTTCTGTGTTGGCTGCCGGGGTTCAATCCTCGGTCCCGGCACAGATTTATCTGGTTACCAAACCCTTCCTTCACCTCTGACAAGACATCTTGTGAATGTGGGGAATGCCAGGCCTCCACCGTGGTTCGGATTCCACGTTAAACTGTAGGTCCACCATTTCATCTCACAATCACCCTACCATTACACATTAGCGTTAGTGCGTATAACCCGAACGGGTAGTAAGACGCGGTGCTAATAATAATAATAATAATAATAATAATAATAATAATAATAATAATATGTGTTTTATCATGTTTTATTGGTGTAGTTGGATCAATGGCACACAAACTATATGGTGTTTCTCATCTTATCTTTCTTTTATTCTTGCTAAAAACAGTTAGATTGTCAATTTTGCAGAATCTTTTATTAGAAATCAGACTGGACAGATTTTATGATTAAAAAACATTTCTTATGAAATAGAGATGTATAGCTATACCAAGGGAGATCAAGAAAATAAGCGGACTTTGATTATTGATTATAAGTAAAAGAATAATATGTTATGTTTATTAAATAGTATAAAAATAATGTTACTCTTTCACTATAGTAGAAAAGATATGAACAACTATTTACACAATTTTTGTATTTTCCTGAATACATAAATGATATAATAATTTGCATCTAAATTTAAAATGTTTATTATTATTTTCAATTCGTAGCAGTCAGTTTAAAAAAGACTTTCATTTAACTAATGTGTTCATCAAAAAACTGGTATTCTCTTAACACTGACCATATATATAATCCCTTTCTTTAATTTTAGAATTTAAATATTTCAATATTAAAATAATAATATAAATATATTACTAACACAAGAATTTTAACGTTAAAAACAATCAAACAGCGTCCGAATATCTGAGTGACATGTCTGAAATAATATTATTTCTGCGTATGAGCTTTACTTTGTAATAAGATATATTTTTATTTACAAATTAAAAATATTTGGTATTTGATTAAGTTATTTTAGAGGGTATGTGCTGAAATTATTGATCTGATCACATGCTAGAAATATGCACTATTTATATATTTAATTAGATTTGTGCTGAAATTTAAAGTGTATGATTAATACTTACGTAATATCTCTAAGAAAACAATTCTATTAAGTTTGTACAGTTATTATAGTAAAATATATATTATATAACTATATGTAAATGATCATACATTTAATTGGGGCTTTTTTGACCTTAAAATTATACCGTCTTAAAACATTAATTTTCAAGTTTATTTAAAATGCGTATTGCTCGAATTGGTAGTAGAACTTAAAGGAAATTACAGATTTTTGTTTTAAATATTAATAAATTAATGATTTCTTAAGGTGTGTTATTTTTTAATTTAAAGGAGTTTTTCACGTGACCTTTAATACAACACAATCCTATAACAACCTACGTTTGCTAGTACCTCGAATAATTGGTGATGGATGGTGGATATTTGTTGAAACGAGAAATATTAGTTTACCTAAGAAATCCCAAACGGCTACAGCTCTTCTTGTAAACAAAGGCTCTTCCCTTTACACCCCAACCCACTTCTTCCCGACCAAGTAGAATGATCGGAGAAGGACGAGGAAAATCTGGAGTGCAAACATTCAGAAGATGTTACTCGGCACTGGGGAAAAAATCCGAGGCGGACGGAAACAGTTCCCATGGCAACCTACAGATACTGCTGTAGAAGAAACTGCGAACGCTACTGAATGAAATATTTGACAATGGTGACGTCACTAGTCTCAGATATCTAGTTTCCTCTGAAAAAAAAAATCTCGATTTCTTAATTTTACTTTATTTTCCCATCATCTTATCGACTTTTATATCTTGGACCAATGAAATCAAATATTTAAAGTGAGCTTGAATAATTATATTTAATTGAAATATGACTACTTCACAAGCCCTCCCCCCCCTTACTCTGCTATGGATACAATTCCGTAGTTATAACGCTTTTCAACATGTGTGTTGTTATTCAATGACTTATTTTGTTAGATTATGGAATGTATCCTTAAAAAATAATGAAATTATTGTGGTATATCTACAAAATAAATTTAATAAGATTTTATAATATGGAAGTGGATTTCTTTAGAATAAAATGTTTTTGGATTTAAACTTGAAGTTATTAGAATTAGTATTATAATGTTGATATAATGATACAGCTTACTTTATACTTGATTCTAAGGACTTAATATTTAAAATATATTTTATAAAATAAGTATATACCTTATATAAGTAAAAAAAATTAAAGATTTGTTTTGTATTAATTTTTTAATCAAATTCAATTGTATATTGTTCCAAGGAGACAATCTTGTAATAGACTAGACTACTGATGACTATAAGATTGGGGTTCGTATTCTGCTCCGGTATACATAGGGAGGATTTTCTTTAGTGTCTCTTTACATTCTACCTTCAGGTAAATATAGTTATAATTCATCTAAATTCGTTTGTTAATAACATACTAGCGTATTTATTACTTAAAATTATAAGAAAAAAAAACCTTTCCAATGGTTGTTTTAATAACGTTTTCCTGCATTCAAGTTTTACATATTATTAAAATACGAGAACATGGAGCTGGGAAAGTTATCCCTTTATACCATATTTCCATAACTTATATTTTATATCAACATGCACGGCATTTTAACGTTCTACGAATATAATATAACATGGAAGTATATACATAAACAATGGGAGGTAATATATTAGACACTCACCAGTGTGGGCTAATTAATCCTTTCAACTATCGTCGAGATGGACAACACTATTTACAAACGGTGTTTCTCGTACGGAGGCCATTGTATTTATTGTGTTCATACTGGTGCCCCTTCTAGCAATCGGTAGAACTAACGCAGGAAAGAAAGATATAGAACAAACAAGATAAATTGATGATTGTGGACAATTAAATATAGGGATACTTGAATTTCAAGATATTTCGATTTAAAGAGAAAAGTTTATATCTTACTTAAATGTTATTATATTCTAAAACAATATTCGTTCTTCTTGGCTATTTATTACATCTCCATTTTAATATACTCAGTTTAAATCAATAAGTTCAGGATTTTTTTTTCTTACAGGAGCCCACCTAATAAACTCCATTATGGAAGGTTTTTGGATCATCCCCAGCGGGAGTGAGGCTGCCCATTTCGATTTTGAAGCAGATCTTTCTAGAAGTCGTTTTTAAGATGTCCACATGTGTTTTTTACAACAAGAGTAAGTATTATCAAAATGGTATTAAAGTTTTAAGATAATGTTTTAACAGCTAGCCCTGGATCTTAACTAGGCATGAAAATATTTGTGATGTGAATTTTAAAATCTAACTGTATTAAGATGAATTTAGTCTTTCAAAAATCTTCTACAATAGATTTTGTTCAACACAACTCAATGGATGAGATGGATATATTTTTATCTGAGCTGTATCCTTCCCCAATTCAAGCCATCCAAAAACATCTTTTGCTCTAAATTGCTCTATGAAACCTGAACTGACAACATCAAATCTATTTTTAGGTACATAATGATATTAACAAGTTTGTATTTTTAATTATTTCACATTTGCCAACTTTCAACATCATGATTTTAGCCAATGTTAATTTATTAATAATAATTTTTAAATATAATTAAGGTTTTAAACAATTAGAAGTATTGTTAGTTTTGGTTTACTTGTAAACCAAAATATATTTGTAAAGTTGCGTTGAGTTTTTAAAAAATAATCTTCTCTTAATATTGATAAGTAAACATTGTTCACAAATTTAAAATTTAATATTGAAAAATTCAGATTTATATTTGTTTATTTACATTTCAATCACATTTATATTACCTTAGAACTGTACTCATCGGAGATGCACATGCAGATGATGCTATTTATAATTTATTAAATTTAGATAGAGACAAAGAAAATATATTTGTTTAGTGAATTTTTTAAACATTTATAGATTAAATAATAAGAAAAGTATATTTACCGATATAGTATTAATTTTATGCATATCTATCATATTATTATCATTAGCACTGTGTCTTACTACCCGTTCGGTTTATACGTAATTTAACATATTTATATATAAAACATTTGTATGTATAAATAATAAATAAAGGTGTTATAAATTTGTATATATAAAATGAAATTATATGTACACGCTGAATATATCTCTAAGAAATTAAGATAACTAAAGGGGTGGGAAGAGAAAGAAAATAGTAAGGAAATGGAGAAAATCTATTTAAACCTAGCATTTTATTACTGTACATATTTTGAATATAAAATCGTAAGTAATCATAGTCTAAATATGATATTTCCCTTACCAAAAATTTTCTAAAAAATATTTTAATTTGGAGAGGTAAATATTAGCTGATTTAATAAATATCTGATAGAAGGTTTTTAATATAATGAACAATTTCCTATTCAATCTCCAAAGGAATATTGGTTCAATTTATTACATTACTCCCAATAATGGATTTTCCTTAATTCCAACCAATTATAGTTACTTATTTTCCGAGTTTTGAGTTAATTTCTTAATATTTTTAAAAGATAGCCCAACTGTTAAAAAAAATTGATCTATGCTGTCAGAAATGAAAATGAAATTTAAAACCGACTTCAATCATAGTAAACGAGTATATAGCATTGGCTAAGAGATATTAGCTCATATTTAACAACTATGGTCAGTAGTAGATCCATTCAAATCTCGATTTTTCAGTTCTGAGTCAAGCCATTTTTATTTTTTTAAATTCAGAAAATAATATAGTAAGTAACCAATGACTAACACTATTATTGATTACATTTTATAAATAGTAAGTATTACTGTTATATCTTAATTATGTGATTAATAAAAGTTATTAAGTCTGTATTGAGACTACAAAAACAAACTTTACTTTAAATTTAATTTAATGCAATTCAAACATTAAGAAATGGTCTTAACTTGTTTTTGTTTCTGCCATTATAGCGTAGATTTTAGTAACTTCTTTATTTTTGGTCTAAATAATGATCAACTATAATTGTATGTTAGAAACAAATTTCCTTTAGTAAGATACAACAAAATGATGTTTCTTTAGTAGCATTTACTGTTAAAATGAGACTTTTTTTTAGGTAGTTATTAGTCCTAGCTTGGATGAATGGTTGATTGGGGCCAAAGACCTAGTTAAAGCTAAAGGATGAAGAAAACAAGTCATCGCCTTTGTTTACTGAAGTTTTTATTTGTGTATCTCCAGAACATGTGATCTTTCTAGAAGTGTAATACTCCTTTTATGGTCTGTGATAAAAGGAAAAGAGAATAAAAGTAAAAATGGAGAAGCATAAATAAAGCAGTGCCATTTAATTGGCTTTCATGAAAAATATGTCAAAACAAGATGTTTTTTTTTGTCATTCACAGATGAATGTAATTAATATAAAATTTAATTAGGTAATATTTAATATAGTATGGCTCCTACGTAGAGTGCATTTATTCATAAATAAATATGTATACACGTAAAATGTTATTTATATAAAAACTGATTAAAAGTATCATTATAAATCTATAGAAATCATAATCATTTTTATCATGGTTATTTATAGTTTCCATAATAGTAATAACAATAATAATTATAATTATTATTATTATTAGCACCTAGTCTTACTACCCGTTCGGTTTATACGCACTTAAACTAATGTCTAAAGGTAGGTTGATTGTGAGATGAAATGGAGGAATCAGAACCTCGGTGGAGGCCTGGCAATCCCCACATTCACAACTTTTAATTAATACACGTCTTGTCAGAGGTGAAGGAAGGGTTTGGCAATGAGATATATCTTTGCCGGGACCAAGGATTGAACCCCGTACCTCAACACACAGGTCTGACACCTTACCCCTAAACCACCAGGTCACCCACTTAACAATTGAATTAATACATCACGTAAGTTTAAAGATATGGATGATGAATTAAAGAAATATGATGCGAATTATATTCGTATTTTCAATTACCTGTAGTATAAAATAGGAAGACACAAAAGTTTTTAAATATTTCGTACTATTTAGAATTGTCATTTTATTAAGATTTCACATGAAATATTTGTTGCAAATTAAAACTTAGCTGTTTTTTTCTAAAGGTTTCAATTCTGGTATTCAATGCTTTTAGTTAAAAATTATGTTTTGAGAATTTCACGATGATTTATTATTTTAAACATTAAATATCTAGATTTTTAAATACAAATGTATATTTATATCATATTAATATAATCAATTCGATATAATATTATGTGTATGTGTTAAAAAAAATCACTTTCTTCTATAAATTGTTTTAAAATTAATAAACAACCCTTTAATTAATTCCAAAATATACAATTTAAAATATAAAAATATTTGTTATATTGCAGAGCGTTTGAAGCTATATTCAAACAATGTACTGTTTATCACTCCTCATACTTTAAGTATGGCATAAACAAGTATTGATTCTTATAAAAGATTTAAAAGGGTAGTTTATATTAGATTTAAATAAACAACCTTAAATTATATTACTAAACAAATTTAATAATGTATTTATGGTTTAAATAAACTAAAGTCTACGAATGGTATTAATTATTAGTTCTAATAAGAACACCTGTGTAATTGTACTCATATTTATAAAATAATTCATAGAGCAAAAAAAACTTAGTGCTTTCAAGAAAATATATAATCCTGGTTTAGTTAATTAGTTATTATTATTTAGCACCGCGTCTTATTACCAATTCGGAATATACGCTCTAATTACTAATTGGGGGACCTGGCGGTCTAGGGGTAAGGTGTCGGTCTTCTGTGCTGGTGGCCGTGGTTCAATCCTCGGTCCCGGCACAGATTTATCTGACTGGCAAATCCTTCCTTAACCTCTGACAATACATCTTGTGAATGTGGGGAGTGCCAGGCCTCCACCGTGGTTCAGATTCCACGTTAAACTGTAGGTCCTCCATTTTATCTCACAATCACCCTACTATTACACATTAGCGTAAGTGCGTATAACCAGAACGGGTAGTAAGATGCGGTGCTAGTAATAATAATAATAATAATAATAATAAGTACTAATTACGCTAATCGATTAGGAATAAGGAAGGTTGAATTAGAGGAAGTGAACCCACTTTTGCGTGGAGGGAGAGTGGAAATACATTTATGAAAAACCACCCCCAGTTCACCCGACTGAGATTCAAACCTAAATCTCCCCGTCCTCAGCAGTCAAGATCAATACGACTAGCTTGTTACCCAACTACGCCACAGAGGCGGGTAGTTAATTAGTGTATTGAGAGAAATTCAATATAAGTTACACAAGTGAGGAGCTGTTGGAACAAATACTTAAAACTATAAATTATTCTCGTTGTAATCAAGATTAAATTACGATTCTATTCCAGAAGACAAGATATTTCACTATTTGTTATGACTTTGATGGCTCAGTTCCTTCAAATTAATAATCATAAATAATAAGTCTAAAAATGTAGTCATTCTACTGTATTGTGCTTATTTTTAAATAATAAAATAATTAATAATTATATAAATTATTATATTTAATTTACTATTATTTAAATAAATATAGTAAATATATATTACTAATAAAACTAGTCATAAAATATTCATTTATAAGATAAGTACTAGGCCAACTATACAAAATAAATCTTTAAAAAGTTATAAAAATTAAAAAGTCAAAAAAGAGGGGCTATTGAAATAAGTTATACTAGTGAGTCGTTGAAGCGATGAATGTATTTTAAACTTTTTTTCGGAAATGATCTAACCTTTCAGCTAAATGTTTACTCGTCAAAGGCTGCCAACTTTAAATTGATATTTAGCTTTTGGTGTGTAATTTGAATAAAAACGTATAATTTCTCCCTTTATGCCCCGACGAGAACACCAAAATGACCCTTCTCTCAGATCTCTATCTGTTCGTTCCACCAAACCACTCAAGTAACGATTGAGCTGATATTATATTTAAACATTCTATTTACCAATACATAGCTATGGTTTCAGTAGTGATGTAAACAAAGAATCATTGTACAAATGAACCACTGCCCAAACAGAAGGAAAATATGAAAAATTAGGTTTGTTTAGTCCACTATATTTCCCGGTATCCTGATTCCCTAATATTTGAAATGAGTGTTCATTTGTTAAAATATGTTTAGTCATTTCCTTGTAATTTCTATTAGCTGAAATGTGCTTATCAAATAATAAATATTAAGATAAATGCTACAGAAAGTAATAAAATATGATTTTGAAAATGAGAATGTTTGAGTATGTGATTGTGTAAACGTGTGGGTGAGTGTGAAAATGAGAGTATTAGTGTGAGACAGTGCCTGTAAGGGAATGAGAATGAGCAATTGAGAGAGATCAAATGAGTGTGAGTGAATGATAGAGAGAGTATGTGTAAGTGTTAAAGAGAGAAATACTGGAATAAGAGAAAAATAGAGTGTGTGTGTGTGTGTGTGTATAGGAGAATAAAGAGTTTACTCTAATGGATTAGGAATTGGGAAGGTTGAATTAGAGGAAGTGAACCCGCATTTGCTTGGAGGGAGAGTGGAAAACCATTTAAGTAAAACCACCCCCAGTTCACCCGACCGAGATTCGAACCTCGATCTCCCCGTCCTCAGCAGTAGAGCTCAACACGACAAGTGAGTTACCAACTACGTCACCGAGGCGGGTGAAATAGAGAAAATGTGAGGATATGTGTGAGCGAGTTTGAGATAGAACGTTATAGAGGTAAAGATTAGCTTAGAGAGAGAAAATTATATTCAGAAGTAGCTAGGTAAAGACTTAAAGAGAGAAATTTAGTGGGCGAGTTTGAAAGAGAGAGAAAGAAAGAGTGGTTTTGATAAATAAAGCGGGTTTGAGAGAGAAAGTGGGTGTGTTAGAGAAGTGGGTTTGATAGAGATAGAAAGAGAGTTTGAGATAGAGAGAGAGAGTTTGAGATATAGAGAGAGTTTGAAATAGAGAGAGTTTGAGATAGAGAGAGAGGTTGAGATAGAGGGAGTTTGAGATAGAGGACGTTTGAGAGAGAGAGTGCGTTCAATAGCTATAACGTTCGAGAGAGAGCGTTTGCGAGAGCTTATGAGAGAAAGTATATTTACAATACAAATATTTATTTAAAACATATTTGTAAAAAGCCAATAATTTTAAAATTAGATGCAAATATCTATATTTTTTAACTTTTTGATAACTAAAGGTCAAGTATTGCGATCGTAAAGAAAATATAATCCTAGATGTTAATGGGTGTTGACGTTTCATGAACTTCAGAACCCTAACATTTTGCAAAAGCTTCTGTATGTCTGTTTAACCCTAAAATTAAGAGTATTTTAATAAAGAGTAAAAAAACATTTTCCTAAAATAGGCTCTAACAATTTTGATTAAGTTTCGTATCCTGGCTTTGATTAAGTTTAAAAACAAAATTGCTATTTATTTTTCTATGAAACCAACTTTTAGGTTTCTTTCCTATACCAGAAATTTCCGTATCTCCGCAACTATTTAAGATACTAAGTAACTTATCTTTGCAAAATTGTAGTAAGATTAAAAATAAATATCTTTTATCAGGAATATATCTTTATAAAACTGATCTTTTCTTAGATGTTGGCATATATATCAACAAACATTCTTTGAACTTTAGTTGCTTAAGTTTTAACACAATAATTCTCTAATTCCAAATGTTATGGTAAGTAGATAAGTTAGTCTCTCAAAAAGTTTATGTTCAATTTTCTTCAACCTCTTAGGAGAAATGTATGTACTGTACATCAATAATCTTTATCTATCATTTTATACTCAATAATCAATATTTACTCTTTTTATTAGTCTAAATTTATAAATGAGGAATTTAATAAAAATGCAATAACCATGAAATTTGAAACCCCAATAAAATGTCGAAAATCTTAATAGGAAGTAGACATTTTAATACGACGTCTTGACCCTTGTGTACGTAATATCGACCTTTTTTTTGTCCAAATGTACTAGCGAGGACTTTAATTTACTAAAAAGAAAATCATAAAATTTTAATCCGGAAGTCAAAAAATGTTAAATGTAGGTATAACGCAATTTTTTCTTGGATTTGCTAGTGTATATAATTTCATTTAACATATATTACGAGTTTTGAGTAAATATCTCCAATTCTAGACAATGGATGTAGAAAGTCCACGTGAAGTTATGTATCATCTATTTAGAATAATAACAAACAACTCATTTTTATATTTAAAACGTGACGAGATTATATTCAACAGTAAATAATGTAATCCTATAAAATAGGATTTTACGTATTTTTTTTAATACTCAAACACCGGGGATGTCCCCAAATCTTTAAAAAGCCCTAAATATCTATAGAGGACGACACAATTTCATTAATCGTTCATCTCTTTCAACAGCAATTTATAGAGTTCTTACAAAAATATATAGATTTTTTAAATAAACACATTTATCTCGTTGATTATCGTTTCAAAATGTTACTAATTCTTAATATTGGATTCGCAATCTATATATATATAGCTTAAGTTATTTATTTCATATATGGAAACTATTAAAAACTTGGTTCGTATTTCAAAATAACGTATTCTCCTGTAGGTATTAATAAAAGTCACAAACATACAGCTGGTTGATCTTAGAGCAAACCCCGTAACTTGGACTAGAAATTTTTTTTTAGTTTGAATTCAAAGGTTCTCGCTTCTTATCTCACCAACTATACACGAAATATATAAATTATTAAATTTAATATAAATGGTACTCAATTTTAGGCTCAATATGATAAACATGTTTTATATATAATTTTGAGGAACTTATATATATATATAAATATATATATATATATATTTATATATTAAAATATATATATATATATAAATCACCGATCTACTGTATAATTAATCAATTAGCACAGATACGAATGTTATCTGTACGGTATTATAAAAAGACTCATTAGTAATAGAACGTTATAAAGCTCACACTTATTTATTCACTAAAAACTAAATTTGGTCCTTATAGTCAAAGTCTATTGGGGTTGAAAGTTATTTTAAATTTAAAGTTAAAATTTTTTCTACCAATAATGTTTCCATGTTAGCATTACATAACTAATTATGACACAGTCAAAACATTCGTTTGTTAAGAATTATCTAATCTATAATCATTTTCTTTAAACGAGCTGTTCTTATTAAATTAATGTAGATTTTGCTAATGAGCAGCCTTAGATAAATTATTTCCCTGAGATACCATTTATTTTTATTAAACACCAACTTTTGTCCAGTTGATGAGCATACTTGGGCGAGTTTAATTTTTAGGTGGTACAATGTATATGCCATGCATTATAAATTTTTCTCATAACATTAATGGTTAAAATGTAATTACGTTTGGTTTTTTAAAGTCCCTAAGGAATGTTTAAGGAACAACCACAATTTAAAGTCAAATACTCCGTTTATATTAAATATTTAAGTAATAAAATAAGATAACAAGTAAACCCCAGACATATTACAGGCTAGGTTCAAGACCACTCTCATAACTAAAAAATTGCTACTACTTGAATCAATGAATATTTTAGCTAATCGATATTTATACTTCATTAAAGTCATCTTTGGCTGGTTTACCGCCAACGAATTCTGAGTCAAGTCGAGTCGAGTCTGACTCACCAATTGAGACAGGTACACTTTATATTTGATAGAACGATGGAGGACCAATACCTTTCACACTGGCGAGTCGAGTCACCCCGAGTCTAACCGAGTCCAAACGAGTCAAGAGTCCACGATGCGGCAGATTACAGATTTCGTCAGTCCAGCCGAGTCAAGTGTATTATTCCCACGTGCCTTTCAAAGCTAATAACATGCACACTGATTACGTCATTGTTCTCCTTCAAGAGAATCCTTCGATTTATAACCCGTTCCATCCCTAAAATTGGGATAGAAATACAGTTTCCGCTATTTGGAAACAAATGTGAATAACTACCAAAGGTGCATTGTTTCATGTGGGTAAGTCACATTAGATGACGTCTTTTTAGTAGGCCACGCCAGCACCTCCATACAATTGTATTAATATAAATTGCTAGGACTGCATCAATTTTGCACGCGCTCTTTGATCAAACTAGTGGACTCAATGACTAGACTAACTAGTGTGAAAGGCCTTGAGTCTAGAGTCAGATTGGAGCCGATTTCATGAGACTCCGCTCGACTCGGGATTCGTTTATGTGTAATCAGCCCTAGATGTCGTATCTGAGATGCAGGTGCCACTATTATTAAAGGAATTATGGCAATTGGAAAGCTTCAAAAGTCAAAGTGTCCTAAGTCAGGGTATGCCTTTAATTACTAAGAAACTGTTACTATATTATCATTATTATTAATATTATTATTATTATTATTATTATTATTATTATTATTATTATTATTAGCACCGCGTCTTGCTACCCGTTCGGGTTATACGCACCTACGCTAATGTGTAATGGTAGGGTGATTGTGAGACGAAATGGAGGACCTACAGTTTAACGTGGAATCCGAACCATGGTGGAGGCCTGGCATTCCCCACATTCAATTATATTATCATCGAAGTTTGTTAGATATTAGTCATCGTACATGGCGAAATGCTCTTTGCTTACAATCCAATAAATTTAGGAAGACAATTTTAGAAAATCCATGTATATATATTTTAGTTTTGGTCTACATTTAGAACATTGTTAATTATAAGAGTTATTTTATAAGTATTGCTAATATATATGCATTTAATGTTACAGCTGTAAATCACGTGGATTGATATATGAATAGGTAAAATGTGATCTTATTGCTTTAAAATATGTTGGATAAAGCCCTTACTATTAAAATGTTATTTTTTGTAGTAATACCCACCTATAGTTAAGACATTTTGTAATTTTTAGGCAAATATATATATTAAAACCTTTTTATATACCTCATTTACTTTTTTAAATGACAAAGATAAAATAGTCCATATATTAACCTACTAACGTAAATTATATTAAGTGTTGGAAAAAAAAAACATGCTACTTTATATCATAAAACAAAAGTTCTAAGATTTTACCTAGTTCATGAAAAAACCTTAATTTATACGTACATACCTAATAATGCCGTCAACTTAAGGGGTTGGCAGAAAACTCTGCATTAAAAAAACCTCCTTATTTAAGCCATCCACACTAGTTTTCTCCACACTAAACTTTCCTTCTAAACCCTATCTATTAAAATAGTTCATTAATATTCATCACCATTGGGTTAAAAGTGATAAAAATACAATTAAATTCATTTCTCTTTGTCTATAGATGTTGTAATACTTATATATAGTCCAAATTTATTTTACAATAATATTAAATTTGCAATAATATAAACATAATTATTTTACATTACCAAGTAGAGTGACATCTAAAATTCGAATGCCATAAACTAATAAATTGGTAATAAGGATGTTTTTATTTTAATCTTTTTTTTTACTGTATTAAACATTTTTAAAATAAAAATTGATGACACGTTGCATGCTTATTTCTGACTGAAAACCATCTCAAAACAATAAAATATGTATGGCTATAGTTTTTAAATAATAATAAATGAGGACAATGTTTGGGGATAGAGATGCGATGTCCAACATTTATCTTGTCAGTAGAGGAAAGAGAATGATAGAGAGAGCGAGACAAAGAAATTGAGGGAGACTAGACGAGACCAGAGTAGAGTAGATGGACAAGGTTGTTCTAATCAACAACCTGTGGAACGTGACTTACATTTTACCCTTCCAGGCTTCTAAAACACTACAATAAGATCCAGTAAGAGAAGGCGAGGGGATAGTGGGATTTGTGTGGGAGGGAGAGGGGAGGGTACAGGGGTCAATTTGGTCAGATACGCGCGAGATTGTGGGAAAAGAAACGTTCGGTAGAAAACAACGGATCACGTCTTTCACTTTGCGAAGTTGGTGGAGTCATGACATTGCTGTAGGCCCTTTTTTCTTAGAACGAGATAGGTCACGGCCAACGTGGCTTAGTTCGATTTTTTGTTAGTAATGGTGACCTGGTGGTCTAGGGGCAAGGTGTCAGACTTCTATGCTGGCGTCCGGGGTTCAATCCTCGGTCCCGGCAAAGATTTATCTGATTACCAAACCCTTCCTTCACCTCTGACAAGACATCTTGTGAATGNGGTCCCGGCACAGATTTATCTGATTACCAAACCCTTCCTTCACCTCTGACAAGACATCTTGTGAATGTGGGGAATGCCAGGCCTCCACCGTGGTTCGGATTCCACGTTAAACTGTAGGTCCTCCATTTCATCTCACAATCACCCTACTATTACACATGAGCGTAAGTGCGTATAACCCGAATGGGTAGTAAGACGCAGTGCTAATAATAATAATAATAATAATTGTTAGTAATCTTTAATTACGTTAGCCTACAAATTATACTGTCACTAAAAGCCCTAAAACCTTACTTAAATTCTTTTGTGATTTTTCAGTCAATGTTTAAGGATATAGTTCAAGGAAAAATATTATTAATTTCTTATATATTTGTTATTTCGGTCTTTACTACTCGTCCGGGCTATCAACTTACAATTTTACTAGCTTGGTAGGAATGAGGAATATGGAATCTACAGTAAATTTACTTACGTATTAGATAAAGTAGTGTATTACACTATTTAAGTAAATCACTCTGAAGGTACAAGAAATACACGAGATGGTCAAGAAAGAAAGACTGAGATGGTATGAGTATGTATCGGGGATAGAAAAAGATATGATACCAAAGAAAATATTGGCAATGAGGTGTGTAGGAAAAAGACCACAAAAGAAGCCAATAAAGAGATGGGAAGAGTAAATAAAAGAAATTGTTCAAAACCAAAGAGAGGAATGGAATAAATTAAAAAGGAAGATTGAGTATAGAGGATAATGGAGGCAATTTACTAAACTGTCCCAGCCACAGGCTGGAAACAGTTGATGATATGATGACTTAATAAATTCGATGAGGATCTTAACCCCACCTCCTTGCTTCCGGAAATATTGCCCGAGAAAATGTGGTTATTTACATAGTAGGTATATCACATCAGTTTTTTGGGGTAAATAAATTGAGGGCATATCTTATCATGTAGCTCCCACCTTTCTACTAAATATACCCGAATGTACTGTAAGAATGTAATATAACTTTACGTACAACCAATCTGACCAAATATACTAGGTATAATGCATTTAAAAAAAAGTATTAAATAATTAATATATCACCCTTAGTTTTTAAAATATAATTAAAATAAAGATTTCGCTCTGGGGTAAGCCTATATAAAAACTTAAATTTTTAATATATACCATCAAATAGTTTTGGCAGTGATCCCAGGTTCTGAGAGTATTACTATTTTTTTGTTTCACTTTGGAGTAGATTTATTGAAATTAATTAATCTTTCTTTTTACTTATGTAATAATATTACTATGTGATGGTAATTAGCCAAAAACTGTAGATTCCCTGTTGAATTTAACCCTGGTAGTTCAAGATTCTGAATAGTCAAATTACAACTTTTTTTTTTTGAAAACTGAAGGTTAAAAAAATTATGTCAAAATACATGTATTTTATTAATTAAAAACTTAATGTTAATAGAAATTTGTAAGAAACTAGTGATAATAAATGACTGTCATCAAATGTTATACTCAAACTAATGTTCTCTTGAAATTAAAAAGAATTACAGTATTAAAAATATAAGTAATGTAATTATAAAAATCCAGAATATTTTACATGCTCTACATCAATTGAATAAATGAATGTAAATGTTATAATATTCAGTCTGACTTTTATTTAAAATTGTGAAAATTCTCCGTCTTCCTGTAGACCATTCCATATTTTACTTCCAAAAACCCAATTTCTTCCTAATCCAAACCAGCCTAGGTTCTAATTATTTCGGTAGTTCAAGTTAGTGAGATTCTACTGTTAATAATTTGCACTACTCTATCCACACTAATTATGAAATTTAAAAATACATACTACATGTATTCAACTAACTATAAAATATGCTATAGTTAAATTATAATATTAACACACAAAGGAAAAGACTAAGCTATAAACATATATTTTTATATTAGGGCAAAAAAATCTCCATGTTCATAATTTTCTTGGTTTAGAAAAAGTTCAACAATAATCTTACTACAATTTCTCTACACGAAAAAGATAAGTAGTACAGATAGTGTATAATTGTGATTTGCAATGTTCTAAAGTAGTGTTTATTTTACATTTTATAATAATTTTAATGAAAGAAAACACAGAGTGAAGAAAACTACTGTTTTTTTTTAATATATTTATAACTAGTTTTCACTCAGTATATTTAAAAAAATAGCTTATTCATTTTATACTCGTAGTTCTTGTTTAATTGAAAATATATTTTGTTTGTAGGAAACATCAACCGCATATGTACCTAAGGAAAACTCCCTGTAATTAAATTAGAGTGTCAGAAATAATTTAATCTTTCAAAGTAAATAAAGCAATATAGTTTACGTGATCAGAATGTTCATAGATAAAAACAGTATTTATTTAGTTTTTAACGTTTAATTAATGTTAAACCACAAAATAAATCACCTTGATTCAGACATGTGACATATTTATTCAATTAAATCTCTTGTAAAACCCCAAAAACTAATTAAATTGAAATAACTAACTTTCTTGTATTGTTTATAAAAAAAACTCTTCCCCCTTTAACCACAGTTTCTTAAAAAAAATATATTACTTTTTCATCACAATTGGTTTTTATTTATCAAAGACAAGATCACTGAAATGTTCTAAAGATTTATGTTTGAGTTTGAAATATTACCCTGCCAAAGGATGGTACAGTATCAGTCATTGAATCTCACTGCTGAGCTATTGATGTAAAAAAAAACTGGTACTCTAAAAGAAAGGGTTGTGATGTGACACAGTATTTATTTTGTAAGAGGGATGGTTCGTTCCACTTACGTTCCCTATTCACCACCACAGACACAAGTAGGCCTATGCCACAAGGAACGCACTGGTCTCCGCTGTTTATTCGTGAGCTCTGTCAATATTTTGCTTGTCCTAATCACGTCTACCTCCGCAAAGCCCCGGGCGTGACCTATGTAATTAGATTAATCATGACGTCACGCTTATATTCCCTTCAATCCGCCCTCCACCTACCTTACACACCTGCCCAACTTTCACCCTCGCACTTTCCATCAACCAAATAACCGAAATAGAATCAAATTCTACGGTGCAAAACACAGGCTGATTCCTTTACATAAAGATGAAGAAGTTTACTTAAAATTTTTAAGATATGTGAAATTAAATAATATATAAGATTGTAGAAACATGATAGAAAATAATAGCATTACATTTCACCAAAGCTTCTACACACAATAGCTAGCAATTCGGAATGTAATGTTATAGCATCTAGTTTAAAAAAATAACTACTTTGATCATCTTTATTATATTTTAGTGTAGTTAAAGATATATATTATTTAATATAAATTTCTACTAATCAATAAATTATATTAACTATCACAATGATATCTTTATACTTTTTAATATCTCAATATAATACTAAATAATAGAATAACCATGACTCAGCATTTGATGAAATTAAAAAAGATAAAATTAGGATTTACGTCAAGCATGCTAGGTATAATTTCTTTAAAAGAAACAGAGTTTAATTTTATTCCCATGGTTATGTCAACAGTTGTTGACTATCTGTCATGAACAAAGTGGTATAAAGTGACTCACTTTTTAAATGCAAGGAAAGAAATTCCATCTAAATCCAGGATACTTTTGACAGATATTTAACAAATGTTAATATGACTATGTGTAGAAAATTTAAATTTGTGTCTGTATTGAAGAAATATTATATTTATTTTGATAAATATTTGTTGGTTATAAGAACAGAGACCACTTCTCGCGTCCTCTAAATAACCACCTTATCGAACTATTTTACGACAGTAAAAAAAGAATAGATAATATTTAATAAAGATTATTATATCTATTTTGGAGTGATGATGTAAGAACTTAACGGAAAATTATATTTGAATAAATGAAGCCACCTCCCGCCCCCTCCCCCCAACCCCTTACTGAATTATAAACTTGAATTCTCAATTAATGGTAGCCAGGTCAAACAGGTCAAACGTCTTGGTCTGCTAGGCCACACTTTGGGTACTAACAATTGAAAGGCTCGCATTAGTTTTAATAGATTTGCACTTTAATAGATAAAAGCTCTTAATTATCTAAATAATTTTGTTTGAATAAATATATTTAACATTTTTTTACATTAGAATTATGGATTATGTTATTGAAATATTTACTGTCTGTTTTATTTAATAAAGAGTATATAGTGCAATTATAATTTTGTTTAATTGTCTATTATGTACTGATAATAACAAATGTACCTAAGGGACCATGATTATTGATGCTAGAGACTTAATGTTGACGTTAGATTGCATGAAACTCATTTGTTCTGCTATCAGACACTTATACTATTTTATTTTTAAATCAAACCCCCAAAACAAACAACATAATTAATGTTGATAAAATACATAACTATAATGGTAAATGGAACAAAGACAATCTCACGTGAATAAACTTTTGGCCCTGCGGTGAGTTAAACCTGGAACAATTTCTGAATAAACACAATCACACCAGTAGTAGATAGCTAAGCACGCAATAGACCGACTGGACTTATGATGAGAGGGAGATCGAATAATTTTCTGGGAAGAGTAAACTTAAAGTGGTTTTTCAAATTTGATAGTTTATAGAGGCTGTTTCATAAATTCTGCGTAGAAGTTAATTTGGCTGAACTTCTTCTTAATTAACCACAAAATTCCAGTAAGCTTGTAGATAACTTAATGATATAAGTACCAATTTTAAATTAATAAATACAACATATTCAAAACTAACTGAAACTTTGTATCAGATGATATTCTACAGAATAAATGGTCGTAAAAAACAAATTATTCATCATTTATATTATCCAATCAAGAAAAGGGCTAGACAATGGGTATATATCCTTATTTTTTTGATGGCTTGAATAGCCAAGTTATTATATTTACTAAAAACGTTTATAGTTATCGAAATATAACATTCTGATTGAAAAATAACACCTTTATACGGGAATTGAACCCAGGACCTTTGACCTAGTACACCAATGATTTAACCATGAAGATATCTAGGATTTGTCCCATTTGAAGGGTCATTGTTCACAAATATTTGAAGGCAGCGTCTGTGATGGACATGTTGAAGTCTTTAGCTTAATATATGTGAACAATTAAGATGGCGACCTATCAGATAACGCCAACATTTTAGACTTGGGAGGGTTTTATTCTGACAATAGTACAAAGACAATTGTATGAATACGCTTATCATGGTGGATTAAATAAACAAGTTATTAAATTTGTTAGTTATAGTTATAGCTACATCAAAATATGATATACATTAAATTGATAAGTGCCACCTGCACACAAAAATTAAATCCAGTACTTTGGAATTATTGTTCCAATGCTCTAAACACTAAACTATTGAGTCGTTTCATGATAATTTCCGCGCGCATATCAAATAATTGGCTTTAAAATATTAGGGAAAAATGACCCAATGCAAGGGAAGAACTCTGAATTGCTCAATGGTTAAAGCATTGGTGTACAATGTCAAAGGCACGAGTTCAGGTGTCATTTTTCAATTTAAATTATATCTACAATCATATTTATCAAATTAGCCAGATTAATAATACTTGTAATATATATAGTACACATTTAATGTTCAAAAATTTAAGATTTACCAAGAGTTGATTCACACACACACACACTCTTTTTTATAGGAAACAAATATTAAAATGTAAAACATACATTTAATTTACATATATAACCAATTTCCGTCTGATCATTTTTATAACAAGTTTATTGACACATATTATTGTATTGTCATCCGTGGTTGGTATATTCATAATTTGTCTCGATGATTAAATAATTTCATTATATCAATCATTCAAACATTTATTAATTTTAATTTATTTTCTATTTAATTTAATTTATCCATCCGAATGAGACTCCTTTAGAGGAACAAGCCCTCTTTTATGATCGTAATAGTCCCCGTTGTATAATTATTCTATGTCACTAGGAATTTAAAAGTTTATTGTTTCACTTACAAATGTACGCTACCTATCCCTATATTGAGCTAGTTCTATCCAGTCCATCTCATTTTACCCTCTATATTTCAAGCCCCCCCCTCCCCCTCTTATTGTACACTTGACTTAAAAGGTAGACTTGATACTTTTTATACACAAGTTAAAAAGTTTACGTTTAGGTCGATATGCTATATTTACTATTAGGTAGTACTTTAGATCCAAATCTTTAATAAATCATATAACCATGGTGTGGAGAAATATTTTTACAGCCAAAGTTTAGATATGATATCTTATTAAGCATATGATTAATTTAGAGCAGCCTTGAAGGTCTCATTAGATAAACTGTAAAGATACCAAAACATTTATACCTATTCAAAAGCAGAATTTTAAATTGAATTTAGACTTAATAAATAATTTGGTTTGATCGCCACATTAAAATTTATTTGGTTATCTCTTTAAGAGCATTTTTATTATCAATTTAGGATCAGTGGCGTATAATATGAGAGTGCTAAAAGAATAGATGAGCTACCTAACTGTTTAAACAAATTAAGGAAAAACAATATTTAGAATAATAATATATTAATTTGTCAAAAATAAAATACTAAGAGTGTTAGTGAAATAATTTATGTATTTTCTATCATCATATTTAAATATTTTTAAAGGATGTAATACATTATTTTATCTTTAGTTGATATTCTTTTAAAAAAATTGTAAGTCATACGCTTAATATATTAAATGTTTGTGATAAGGCTCATTAGAGAACAAACATAGGCAGTGGTAATTTTTTTATACTTTAAATATTATCAAGCTTTAATGAGAACACATAACGTTAATATACTCTTTTGGATTAGGCTTCATTAATCTCAATTAAATTCGATTGTAGCACAGTAACACCTTTCATTATTTTTTTTATAAAATTAATAGGTGGGTTTTATGTTTTTATTGGGACACTATATTTATTTTAATGTTAAAAGTCATTAAGATACCAAATATGCCCGTAAAAGGAATGTACATTTTTCTTGTGATTACATATCCCTGAAAGCCAGCCTTTTTGATATACTACTTTTTTATATTACCTTGAAATTAAGCCACAGTCCAATCTCCGTAGAAATAAATTTATTTCAGAGCTATAAAATCTAATAGATACACAGATACACTTTTAATGCATTAATACCTAAAATATTATTATCTTTGACCTTAAGTAAATATATTTTTTTATAATGCCTCTTAGTAAAAAAAAATCCAATATTCATATTCCCATTATACAAAAAAGAGGACTAAGCTGTAGGTAGTTTCTCATTACCCACTACCTTTTTAGGAAAAACATTTATAAAAACCACTTCTCAATGAAACAATTTATTCGTGAGGACATAACGACGTTGACCTCTTTGTGATTTCGGAACTATCTTACCAATTGTGCTGCGTATTAACATGGCTCACCAAAGCACAATCATCAATAACACACTTAGATACCAATGTATAATTTAGAAGGAGAAGGATGAAACAGAGTAGTTCATCAGGTGAGGGTTGATATCACTTCCCTCATCCTCTGAAGCGTTTACACCCTCCTCTCACCCCCCACACAAATATATACACACACACTACCATTTGACCCTGGACAAGATTGACCTGAATTTTTAAGTTCCTTTCTGATTTACTATTTGAGATATGTGTTCACGAACTTTTTTCAAAATAAGTCCTGGAAGTAAGATTTCTACAGGAAAATTTCGTGAATAACTCAAATAACATGAGCTATGAACTATTCATAAGAAATGCACACAAAACCACTTCAATATAAAGAATAAGCATGCTAATTCAGTGTGAGACTGTTCTTAAAATTATTTAAGAACTATTTATTTTGGTCTTAATATTATATCTTTAAAAATCACCAAATAAAACTTAAATGAATTAATATGTGAAATTCTATCTTGTTTGTCGTGGCAGGTAGTCAACATCGTTAAGCCCATCTAAGTTTGATACAATACCCTTGCCCCAATACTTCTACGATGAGTGTCTTTATCAAACCCTGTAGCCCCTTTATTATTTTGGGATGTGATCCAATATCTTTGTGTGAAGTCAGTATAAATACCTATGTCAACGCCTAATTTATTCTAGTTTTTTTTCTAGAGAGCATTGTCTTAAAAGTTAATGGGATGCCAAATTTTAGTTTTCTTGAATATTAAGAAGTGTTCTAAATATTCATATTTAAGGACAGATATAAAATATATATCAAATTATAATGTTCTAAATCCAGCAGCTTTTCTTGTATATGTTAACAATCCAAAAACCAATACATTTTGAGAACAAACTTTGAAAGGAAATATTAATAAATCCCAAAAAATGAGATCACAAACGAAAGCAGTCCATATAACGCAATATTTGCCAAAGAGCTATCATAATATATATATATATATAATAATTTTATATACTGTAACAAAACATATTGTAAATAATAGCATAGCGTTTTAACAAAGATCCTATAAACGTATAATCGAAGTGTAATGGGTCGTAAGATGCAGTGCTAAAAAAAAAGACGATATATAGTCAAACACTTATGGATGTTCAAGGTTGTCCCTCTACACGTATACACATATTTAAATTTTCTACCATACCGGCAAGGTTTTATTTTATTAGTTTAGAAAATTTTTGTGGAAAATCCCTTTCCCCCTTTCCAGTAATTCTCTTTATTTTATCACCAATTATTTCTATCCATTCGATCTATAAAATTATATACTAACTACTATAATTAATTAAGGATTAGTAAGGTTGAATTTATAGGAAGCGTATCCACATGTTCATGGAGGGATTGTGGGAAACTATTTGGGATTAACCAACCTTGGTACACCAAACTGGTATCGAAACAAGATCTCCCCATCCTCAGCAGTCAAGTATATTGCGAGAAAGGCGCTTTAGACCATGTATCCACCAAAACGGGTATCACAAACTAAAAAAAAAAATATATTTTAAATTTGTTTGGGGCTGTTTTTAAAAATTTAAATCTTCTACCACTGAGAGAAAAAAAAATCATCGCATCGTCTTTCTACCTATTCAGGATATACGAGTATTTTATATAATTTACTCCAAGGAACTAGAAATAAGGAAGATCTAATTTAGAAAAAGTGAAAGCATTTGCGTGGAGGTATAGGAGAAAAACATATAGGTAAAACACCGACAATAGAGCCAATCGGGAATAAAATCCTGATTTCCATATCATCAGCAGTCAAGTATATTGTGAGAGTGACGCCTTAGACCATGCAGCATCTGAAGACGGGTCAGTGGAAAGTAGCTCTTTACATAAGTTTTGGAGGTTTATACATCCAACATTTAACTAACTCCACCCGGAGATTTCGAATATTTAGAAATTAATGGGATATTTGGAATAATCCTAATATATGCCTGGTATTTTTTTTAAATTCTTTATGAATTCTTAATATATACAATAGTTTGGGAGGGTGTGAAAAAAAAAGAGAGAAAACATTTAATTTTTATATATTAGTATATTTAAGTTAAAAATAAATTATGCGTTTGAATTTAAATCACTCACACACATACCCACAAACTAAGAGACACACAAACACACATGCCTTCTAACAAACCGATATATATATATATATAGATATATATATATATATAGATATATATATAGATATATATATATACACATATATATACACATATATATATACATATATATATATATATACACATATATATATATATACATATATATATATATATATATATATATATATATACATATATATATATATATATATATATATATATATATCGAAGACCCTTTAAGGGTATATCAAATGAAAATCCTATAAGAATAAGCAGAAAAGGCCTAAAAGCCGTGTTTTGTATCCTATCTCGAATCAAATACATGTATGTATATGTTAACCAGACGTCCAAGTTATATCCATATGAAATTTTAACAATTGTACAGTGGTTTTAGCGTTATTGAGCAGCAAACAAACTAAAGTCAGACAGTTCATTTTTATATAATTATTGGGTTAAACGTAAAAACTACCAAGGTTCAGATACTCTATTTTTTTTTTCGAATAATAACTATACAAAGCCTAGGATTTTTATGGTATTAAGTTTTGCATCCTTCCACATCAGCAATCACGTAATTTATTACTTTATACTCACAACATGTGTAATAATAAATAACAAAAGTTAAGGTTTCCCGAAGAAAAAAGTTAGTAGCAAATTTTAAATTTCTATGATTCTTGGTTCTCCAACTACTCACACAGGTAGTCACATTGTCTAATTTTCTAGGTTCACTACGAATGTAGAAGAAGAGTTTAAAAACGTGGGTCATATGTCAATCAACTCTGCAATAATGTTGGCTAGAAATCGTGAATTTACACAAATACTATTGCACGTGGATCGTTCCTGATTAATATTAATGGGGGTAAAGAGTTAATATATGTTCCTATTAGTGACAACTATTGAAATATTAAATAGTATTTAGATGAAAACTGCACTGAAAAGGACGTTTTTCGACAATTTTAGAATGGCTTAATAGCTGGCTTAATTGTACACGATTAATGTTGATTATGTCATAATAGGGACATATTATAGTTAGTATGAATCTTTGTCGCTTTGTCCCCCATCATCACCACGGAAAATTTTTAGTAGTAGTCATTCAAATACTAATGTACTGCAAACATTTTAAGCATCTCGTAGGTTTTTTTTTTACTTTTACTCCCAAACCTCGCGTGAGACGGGGGCTAAGTTGGACCTCCAATGATCAGTGATAACTATTTATTTAACGTTTAAAATGGATTTTCTAATAGATCTTAAAGTTGCAATTCCCAGTCTACACACAGTCTTTGGCACTAGGCTCAAGATATTTGATTTAAAAAATATAAATCCTAAGAGCTTCACTAATTAGAGCTGAAAATTGTCATCTTTATATTATGATTTTGTTTGGAAGTACACACTCCGGAGGTCAGGAGGTTTAAGGCGTCAATATCTCAATATAGAGTCAACTCTGCTTATTGTTAATAGATATTTAGTTTACAATATCCACAGCTCACTAAAACTTAAATGTGTTTCCATTGACCCGTAAGTGATAAGGACAAGAACAAAATCTATAAATTATATTACATTTATTGAAATCTGTTTAAATGGTTATATATGTGCTGTTGTTTAATGTAAACCTTTTTGTTAATATTTTCTGCCTTCTAGCACCACGTCTCTTACTACACATTCTGGTCGTATGCCTGTGTGATGATTAGACTAATGTGTTAGGGACTGGTATAGTTTAATCAAGAGGAAGTTCTTCCGAATTTGCATATAGGGAGGTTAGAAAACTATTTATAAAATCCATTCACCATGCATCCAACTGGGATCAAACCCCAATTCTTCTGTCATCAGCAGAGTAGTCTATTGCAAGTGTAACGCCTAAGTAATAATAATATTTAGCACCGCGTCTTACTACCCGTTCGGGTTATACGCTTTATGTACTAGTTACGCTAATGGATTAGGAATTGGAGAGGTTGCATTAGAGGAAGTGAACCCGCATTTGCGTGGAGGGATAGTGGAAAATCATTTAGGAAAAAACCCCTCCAGTTCACCCGACCGATATTCGAACCTCGATCTCCCCATCCTCAGCAGTTGAGCTCAACACAACAAGTACATTAGCCATCTACGCCACCGAGGCGGGTGTAATGTAACGCCTAAGAACAATTCGGTATTTTATTGGTAAAAATACTATTTTTGTCTGAATATATATCCTTGTAAATCAGAGATTTAATGACATAAATAGCTCTAACATTAATTATGTGTATGGTTTGATTTGTTAAAAAATCACGATTCAACTATTAATTTGTATACAAAACAACCAACACATAATATAGTTTCTCTGTTGCTTTAGGATTAAATGTAATCTGGCATTACTCTTAGGATTACAATTTATTTGGCAAACAAATATGACAGACAAAAATTAATTATACATTCATAGTTTGTTGATATTTACAAACCCCTCGTTGTCAAGGGGACTTACAAATGATATTAAAATATTAACAGTTAATATATTTGAATTGATACAAATTTAAATGGCAAAAATAACCACACAATCTTTCGGCTTTTTCGACACTGCTTCACTTGCTACTGAGATAGCGTGGTACTATATACCATATCCATTGTTAGAGATAATGAGTACAACAGATGTCTGATGAGGACTTTTTGAGTTATTGGAAACAAACAAAAGAAATTGGAATGTAAAGAAAAATGTAAAATTTAATTATGTATATAGAGAGATAATATATAAGAAAAGGTTCATTCCCAAGTGTAATTACAATAATGTTTCTCCTAACTAACATTCCTCAAATATTTCTCTCACACTCTAGTTTTCTCCTTTTCTATCTAGTTTTCCGTTCATTTACTGGTTAGTTGGTGGCACGTTTATGGGAGATGTGTGTGCGTACGTGTGATCTACTATCGACTACAGAAAGAGAGAAACTATGAGTGCAAGGGTTTTTAGACAAAGAGAGAGAGTGTGTGTGTGGTGCAATTAATTTCTCCTCGTGTAACCTATACATGCCACAAGATATCTTGTTACGTAACGTGCTCTGAGACCTTTGATATGGAGTGTTATTTTTAATGTATCAGGTAGGCATATTCATACAATAATGTTAATTCAGTATTATGTTAACATAAAATCAAGGTTAAACCTTACAAAAATTTTTTTTACAGGAATAGCATACGGTAGGCTAAGAAAAATATTGGTGTCTGAATAGAATAATTAAACTATGGTTTGTGGTGTTTAAATTTAATAAGAGTTGGAAAAAACCTTTTATAAACCCAGGAACTTAGATATAGAAAATCTTTTATCAGGTAGTTTCGTAAAGTTATATTTAGTCCAATATGATATGAATAATTTATTTCGACCTCTATAAAATATAATAAAACAACTATAATGTATTTATCCGTAAATCACGTTAGCGGAAACTTTTAAATTATATAGATATTATAAATAGTTATACATAATTGAATCAAAGTCGATATACCATATTAATTTTGAACAAAAACAAAGTATTGGTACTTTAAAAAATTCTTCTTTCTTCAAAAATCTAACACAAGTTTAGGTTAACAAAAGCAATTTTTAAGACAAGAAACATCAATCTAAAAGGAAATTCAAAGGTTGTAGAAAGGTACAAGTAGGAGTGTCATAAATCATAGCATACTTATCAGTCATCACTATGCACAGGGATGTTGAGGTTTTAATCCTGGTTTGGATACTTTAATTTTTTTTCATTCATTCTTCAATTTATATTTGGTACATTGCCTCTATTACATCTAAATCATCAGTATCTTTTATTAAAAGCATTTAATCAAGAAACTAGAAAAAAAATTAAAATATTGGTATTAAGTAAAAAATAATCGAATTAAAAAACTATTTATAAAACAGATTTAACACTTTGAACACCACACCAGTTAGTTTAAAAAATATATATATCAAATGACCATAAGGCTACGTATATTTCATAGAATTAAAAAAATAAAATCACAAAAAATGAGAAAAGCCTCCCAATATCACCTTTGTAAATCTCGCGTTCTGATTGGTCGGCGAAATGGATCGCGTGATAGCTAAAGAGTGGGTGTTGGGGCTCAGATAAACGATTTCAAAGCTGTTAACGCAAACCCGTTTGTGACCGTAGGGACCATTAAATTTCACAGGAAAGTAAATTTAACAAAATATAAAAAATGAACAAGCCTCCCTTCACCAACGCCGCTAATCCCTTTCCTTTCTTTTCCACAGTTCAAACACGGTTGCCAAAATTAAAACTATATGACCCAATTTATTTTTTAAGTATTAATTTTCTTGGTCCTTAAGTTTTTATTTTGTTAGTGGTTAAAGGTTATTTAATCTGTCTGATATGAAAGTAGTATAACAACTATCAGATTAACTCAAAATATTCTTCTAAGAAAAAAAAAATTGAAAATCATGTCAACGGAAAAGTTAACATAAATTAAATTAATCGCTTTCAAACTTTCTCTATCAAAATAATAGTAATCAAACTAAATTTTATCTATTATTTTTAAAATACAATTAGATCATTCCATTTTTGATACTACCAATTTAATCATGACAATGATGGATTTGGCAGTAACGCGAGTAGTCTACCTCATATAAATGAAATTACCATTTTGGTCCACTCACATATATATATATATCTTAATATTATATATAATTTGATAAGCCCGTTTCCGGTAGTAGAAATTAGGGGTATATTAATGAACAGATTTTGTCAAATGAACACTCATTTAAACGATTAAGAGGCCAGGATGTCGGGAAAAATAATGTTTTTCCACGAAAACCCGATTATCAAAGATAATTATCTGTTTTAAGTCTGTGTTTAATCACCATGGTGACCATTATTATCTGCATGGCTGTACATCTATAAATAAAATAAATCGCTTTGGCTAAAAAATAATAACTCAAATCTTTATTTATTGTTCCAAACACATCACAGTTTTCTCTTTGGATGCTGGTCATTATCACGTCTAAATTGAAATGCCTAACCTGGGGGAATGTTTTTTTTATTGGAATGTTGCTATCATTAACTCGCGTTTAAATTAATAATTTTGACCATAATTTGAAGATTAAAATGTCAAGTTAAGTTCGTGAAATAATTATCTACGTTTGGTTTCGCTCAGGATAAAATGATGTTTTAATATGTTTAGTTGTATATTATTAGCTCAAAAACGATAAAATGATCTTGAATAGTATTTAAAAATTACCATTTTAAATAAAATAGTATGAGTTTTGCTAATAATTTTTTCAAATAATGGGTGTTGATGTTCTTTTTATTCAAATAATGTGTTTTGATGTTAATTTTTAAAAAAAACTTAAGTTTAGTGATGTTTCCATTTTAGTGCTTAATTTTGAGGATATGATATTTAAAAGTAATGTTTTGTGTAACGTATTTATCTTTTCACATTATTATAAATACTGTAAGTTCAGTTAATTTTACATATTGATACTTAATTTTGAGGAAATTATATTTAAAAGTCCCGTAATGTTTTGTGTACCATATCTATATTTAGACATTATATTTCTTTATCTGACACTCTTTCTAACGCTCTCACACACTCTCTCTCCTGACACACACACATACACACAGACTATTACACTTATATAATCTTCTCTCTTTATCTTTCTCCCACTTTATCTATCTCTCTCATACACTCTCTACCCTCAAATAATCACCATATCACACAATTTATCTCACATTACCTTTATTATACTCTCTCTCTTAAGCAATATCTCAAATGCTCTCTCATTATCAAACGATTTCTATCTCCCAAACGCTTGCTTTCTCTCTATCTCAGACGCTTTTTCTCTCTCTTGAATGCTTTCTCACAAATTGTCCCTCACGAACTTCCTCTCGCTCCAACTCCTTTTATCTCAAACTCTCTCTTAAAGTACTATAACTATTTCATTATCTCAATCTCACTCTCTTTATCTCAAAATCTCTCTTTCAAATTTCTCTTCTCAAACGCATTATTTCAATTTCTCTTTATAACTCCTTCTCAAAAACTTATTTTCTTAAACTCTTTCTCTAACTCTTTCTTTAAACTAATCACTCCCTCTCTAATTTTTTCTCTAAGACTCTTATTCAAATGCAATCACATTTTATATCTCTTTGACACAATATCTCCCAAAATTTTACTCTTTCTTTCTTCCTCTCTCCCTCTCACACACACACACACACACACACACACTCACACAGGTTATCACGCATGCTTTCTCACATATTCTCATTACTTCTCTCATACCCTTTCACTCACTTTCTCTTCTGTCACACACACTCTCTCGTTCCTTCTTCTTAGAGTCTTTCTCTCCCTAATACATACACATACTCTCAATATAACTCGTTCACACTCACTAGATGTCTCTTAATTTTACATTCTCAGTCTCCTCCACTCACTTCCTCACACCTCACACACATTTTCATATATAATTTGATAAGCTTGTTTCCAGTAATATAAATTACGAGGAAATAACTGAACATTGTTTGACAAACTACCACTCATTTTAACGGATAGGAATCCAGGATGCCGGGGAAAATAATAGTTTTCCGGAAAACTCGATTTTGACAGAGAATGTTCAGGTTTTTTAATTACCATTGAAATTGCTGCATGGCTGTAAATCTCTTAATAAAATATATCCCTGACTAAAATATGATAACTCAATATATATTTGCCGACCGAACTAGAGATGAAAGTTTTCCGAGAAATTATGAATTGGAAAATTTTACGCAGTGGTGGTTTGTAGAAAAGGGGTTAAATTTTAGAGGGGGATCTTAGAGACTTTTATATATACTTCAAAATATAGTGTGTTAGAAAAGGGGGGAGGGGACTTTAGGTTGGAGAAGGGGTGGATAGTAAGCACGGAGAATAGCGAGGGGGATAAATGTTGGATCAGCTTTAAAACTATTTTAGTTAAATTAAAAAATTGAAGTAACACTTATGAACATAATGGGTCTACAAAGGATCGCATTCATTTGTTTCTTTACTACTATATTTCTTAGATCCGCGTCTTACTACATGTTCGGTTTATACGCTTATGTACTAATAAAGATAATGTGTTAGGTATGTAGAAGGTTGGATTAGAGGATTTGCACCTGGATTTTGGTGGAGTGAGATTAGAAACTAATTTATTAAATTTGCCCTCAGTGCACCTGACAAGGATTAAACCCCAATCCCCTGTCATTAGCAGTCTAATCTATTTCGAGAGTAACATGTTGGACCATGTGGCCACCGAAGTAGATGTTTATGATTACTACTACTATCACTTACCCTTATTATTATTGTTATTGTTATTTTTATTATTATTATTTTTATTATTATTATTATTATCCATTTAATCTACTGCAATTAATCTACAGAAATAATAATTGCAAATTTTCCTGTAAATATTAAAGGAAAATTCACCGTCTCACATATCTAGTCCAAACACATCACAATTTTATGTTCGCAAGAATATTAACTTTGGATGCTGGTCATAACTTAATATCTAAGTTGAGATACCTAAACTGGGGATTCATTTATTTTTTATAGAAAAGGTGTTATAGTTAATTCGCATTTAAATCAATAATATCTAGCATTAATTAAAAGTTAAAAAATTAAGTGGTTAAATTCATGAAAATCTTATCTATGTTTTGTTTCGCACACATGATAAAATTATGTTTAATTATGTTTTGGTGTGTATTACAATTTATAAGCTCAGAAACAATAAAATGATCTTGAATATTGTTAAAAAGTAGCCATTTAACTATTTAATTATGAGTTTTGGTGTTAATTTTTTTTAAATAAAGGATTTTAATGGTTTTTTTTTTTAGCAAATAGTAACACAATACAAATACATAAGTTAATCTATGTTTTCATGTAGGTGACCTAGCGGTCTATGGGTAAGGTATCAGAATTTTGTGTTGGCGGCCGGGGTTCCCTTCTTGGTCCCGGCACAGATTTATCTGATTACCAAACCCTTCCTTCACCTCTGACAAGACATCTTGTGAATGTGGGGAATGCCAGGCCTCCACCGTGGTTCGGATGCCACGTTAAACTGTAGGTTCTCCATTTCATATCACAATCACCCTACCATTACACATTAGCGTAAGTGCGTAAACCCGAACGGGTAGTAAGACGCGGTGCTAGTAATAATAATAATATGTTTTCATTTTAACTCTTGATTTTGAGGCTATTATATTTAAAAGTAATGTTTTGTGTACCCGATTTATTTTTCACATTCTTACAAACACTGTAAGTTCATTTATGTTTCCATATAATATTTAAAATTACCGTAATATTTGAGTATCACATCTATAGTTTCAAATTATCTCTCTCTATCAGACTCTCGCACTCTCTCACACACTTACTTACACTCTCTACTCTCTCTTTCTCTTACACACATACTATAAAACAATCTCTATATTATATTATTATCTAATTCTTTCTCTCCCACACTCCCTACCCTCACATACAATCTTTTTCATACACTTGATCTAACATCATTTTCTTCATTATACTCTCTTTCATAAGCTCTATCTAAAACTCTCTCTCTCAACCGCTCTCTCTTTCTAAGACGGTCTCTTATCTCTAAGACGATCTCTTATATCTCAGATGATCTTTCGTCTTTCAAATGGTCTTTCTCTCAAACGCTCTCTCTCGAACGTTCTATCTCTTGAGCGCTATCTCTATCTTTCAAACTCTCTTCCTCTCAAATTCACTGTACCTCAAACATTCTCAAACTCTCTGACTCAAATTCTCTGACTCAAACTCTTTATCATCTCAATTTCATTATTTCAAACACTATCTCACAATCTCACTCTTTCACTCTCACTATATATATCTCAAGCTCTCTCTATCTCAAACTCACTCTTTATCTAACCCACAGTTTGTCAAATCAACTTTCTCGCAAACCCTTTGACTTTTAAACCTATTCCCCGTCACTCAAACTTGCTTTCTAAATATTTTCTCTAACGCTTTCTCTCAAACACTCTTTCTCATTTAAACTCGCTCTCCCTAACACTTTATCAATTTAATTTTATTTTTCTAAACTAATTTCTTCCACTCAAACTTTTTCTTTCAAACTCTCCCCCTATCACTCTCATTTTCCCTCTTTTTACCCAATATTTCTCCCAAAATTTAACACTTTCTCACACACACACTCTCTCACACATTTTATTGAGCACTTTCCTAAACATATTATCTTTCTCTCACACACTCTCTTTCAATTTATCTCCCACACTCTGTAGCATTTGGCCACAAGCATAGGAGAGTCAAGCCAGGAGAATATACAACTTAACCCCTTTCACCCTGCGTCGCGGACTACGAGTCATAGAAAACAACCACAACAACACAACCGAGCATAGTTGCTTCACGAGACAGACTATCAACTGCCATCAAGGTTCACACACATTTACATAGAAGAAGATTTAAAAAAAGGCATATCATACGAACGGATAGTATGATGCAGTGCTAAAAAAAATATAGTATTTTCCTAAACAAATTCCCTATTACAATCCACCTAGCTGATATTTGGCCCATATTTATGAGTCTCCAGATATCTGGCCCAGAAAAGGTTTTACACCATGGTGAGTATTTTTCCCACAATAACAACCCTTTTAAGTGTACGAAGTGTCTAAGACGTCTAACAATAGACTGAGTCACCAATGACGAAGATATAAGGTTTATAATCTTTGCCAGTTGCAATCAGAGAGTTATTTTTATAATTGATAAATGCGTGAGTCAAAATGGGCACCGAAAGTCGATAACAAAAAATATATTTAAATTCCAATCTTATTTGGTTTCTGTATTTTGTTCTAAAAGAAACATTCTTTAAACCAAGGTGGGCGTTCATTCATTTTTAAAATTGAACCATTTTGAGAGTGAACTATCCCACATGTCTTGTCTAAATGACCCTTTGAATGATCTCCCAAGAGCATCGTATTGGAGCCCCTTACTTCTCCGCCACCCTTAGTGTTCCTCACCTATTACCCAACCTCTTTCTTCACTGTACGATCCTCAATCCCGCCAACTACTAGCGGATAAGAACCGAAGGAGGTTGAGAGAGTGAGAGAAAGAATGTGAGAGGTATTGAAGAGAAGAAGTGGCAGCCAGGTCTTCCCGTCAATCTTCCAGATTGCCTCATTTACCCCGAGAAGAGTAGCTGAGAGCCGGTGACGCTTCAAGAGAATCTTCCTCTCTCCCTTCCACAACCCTAAAGGATCCATCCAGTCTCCCCAACTCCCACCCCATCATCTGCACTTTTCCATCCCTTTAGCATCTCGTCGTCTCACTCAAGTCAAGCCGACCCCCCCTCGACTCCCCCCGTCGGACTGACGTATCTCCTTTTGACATACACAGATCCTTTTGTTCCAAGATGGGATGTAGCCTACTCGTGAAAAATTCAACTAGGTTTTATTTTTCATAAATCATTAACTTCGTATAAGACATGACACCCTTCTTTCCAACTGCTTTGGTTAAATTTAAATACAATTTTTTTAGTGTATCCCACAATTACTTATAACAGATTTATTTTATAAATACAAGCCAATGAACTAAATATGATTAAATAGTGAATTTATTTATCTCACCCAATTCAGTGGGAACGTGGAGTAAGTAAATAACTCGGTTAAACGGGTTTTTTTCTGACGTAGATGTAGGGGTTTGAATCCCGGCTGATTTTATTAATTTTATTGTAACCAAACCGGTTTACTACCCTCCCTCAGCTCATATTCAGGTATAATTTTCTCTAAACGCCTTGTATGACATCTTATCTCGGTAGTATCTTTCTAGTAAATTAAAAGTATTAACCTTTAATCCTGACATAGCCAAAAAATGTACTTTGGGGATAATTTGGGGTACCCCTTTAAAAGTGATTAATTAACGACTGGGCCATGGGTGTTGTGTCTGTTGTATATTTTAATAGTTTCATATGTCGTGAGCTGATATAACCAGTCAGTTCATAAGGTGCACGTTAAATATCTCGAAAAAATAACTATAAAATAAATAAGTTCCTCTTCCCTGCATCATTTGTTGAATTAAATGTGGATAGACCTGAAAAGTGTTAGGTCCTGGTGGAAGAGAATTATTTACTTTCTTTGACATCAACTTTCCTCACGTAGTATCCACATGTTTTATTATAGTATACATATATATACATATTTGGAAAACTACCCTCATTAAACACATCTGGGATTCAAACACAAATACAAATATCTCCATAAACGGTAAAATATTATATTTCTAGAGTAAATTCATACACCCACTGACCACCAAGACTTGTTATTTAATTAATAAAATATATAAATCGACTGTAAAATGAATATGTTTTTTCATCTACTTGGTAATAATCTTCATGTAAACTTTGATTAATGGTTTTAGGTAAGAGGCCACAATTTATTCCTATAGCTATATTCTAACGATCCATCGCCAAACACAGGTTGACGCTTCTTTCACGAAACAGTTTTAGTCTCATTAAATGTATTTCTAATAATGTTCATTTCTATTTGGTAAGGAGTAATAGTAATTGATGGTAGGGGTATATCTTCTTTTTTATTCACCTCCCCATATTTTATATACTACTTTGCTTCAACGATGAAGACATGTTTCGGTAATTTTTCACCATCATCAACTCTTATTTGTATTAAAGACGATTGATTTTACCTAAAACTTTCCAAAAGATTCAAGTAAAATCGATCATTTTAATACAAATAAGATTCGAAGATAGTGAAAAATCACCGAAACATGTCGTCATCGTATATGAAAAGTAGTATATAAAATATGGAAAATGGAGTAAAAAAGAAGATAAATTTACCTTTTAAGGACCTGTACATAATTTTTCGTAAGAATATAGCAAATTGTATTGAGAAGGAAACTCTTTTATTCGACCTTAAAATCTATCATCCTAAAGTATCACCACGCTGACCGAAACATGAGCATATAAATTAATTTTTACTACACAAACTTAAAAATAACTCTATTCACTAGAATATACTCTTGAATTATTCTTTGAGAAATGTATTATCATTTTGGAAATGATTATTAATATTCTAATATGTATTTGTAAGGTCAAAAAATTACATTTAATCACAATTGAATCATAACCTTTTTTTACACATTACTAGACTATTGGCTTTGAATTTAGAGGCTGGTTTTATAAATAGTAAATTAAGTTCTGTTATTATCTTTCAAATTAAATGCTCATCTAAAAAAATAACCAAGACAAAATATAATTGTTAGGAAAAATTTTTATTTTATATTTATTAAGGTAATTTGAAATAAATGGTTAAAAATTATTATATATTATAAACATATAAATTAACTATACTGAAAGGATCCTTTAAAATAAGTTAATTTTTATTATATCTTTATTTTGAATGCTTTCATACAACATTGTTCAAAGTAATATTCATTTAATAAATTGACTCTCTTGTTAATGTGGCTGATACTTATACGTTCCTTATTCATTTTTACATTTTATATATTATCAAAGTCATTGTATCTTTAGACCACTAAATATAATATTTTACTCTAAAATGTATGTTATGTTTGTACAGGCAAATAATAAATAGCCATAACTCCCTATAGAAAGATGAAAATATATTAATACTTTGTTCATTTTATCAATCCTTTCACAACCTGGATTATTTAATATAGGGAGTAATTTGTTTCCATATTAACATTAATACTCTAATTATTTAAATAGTGTTTCTCACGGCTTAACTCGCATTAAATTCGGGTAAATTATCTATCACCAGCAAATCAACGAAACTACCAACAATAACATTTAAGACACTTACTAGGCATATACATTATTTATATGTCAACGACACCATATATTAATAATTATCTATAAAAAAAGAACCACAAATAATTAATATTTAAATCATCTCTTTAGGAATCAAAACTAAATGCATCTAATTAACACGCAAAACCACAAAGTAACCGTTAAAGGATCTAAATTGAAGGTGCAAATGCAAGCACCACTTCCTTACATGGAGATATCATTGCGATTAAAATCAAAATACAAGTCTATAATCTAATATTTCAGATAAAAAACTATATACATTTAATTTACAAGAAAATATACTTGTAAAAACCTGAAAATATACATCGATATATGACAAAAATGCAGTATTACGTGGAAAATTCAAAGCTTTAAGTAAATATTTATTTATCTTCCAAGGAAATGCAAAAAAAAACCAAAGAGAGAGAGAGAGAATAATTCTAGTTAGCTCATATCTAAAAACATTTTTCCTGTCACCCAAATAAATAAGAGAATCATTATTATTAATTGAACGTAAACTATTCGATTTAATTTCTACATAACAATTTTATAATTGCTAAGTGTAATTGCCGTTGATGAAGTAATTTACACCCACTATTAATCAAACTACGTCCCGTTTAGTGAACCTCACTAATGGTCTCATAGTCCGATATTTAAGTAATTAAACTAATTTAGGCAAATAACTGTTCTAATCTGGCTTTCCTCAAATTGTGCCATCACTATGACTACACATCACGCACGGCTTTTAAAACCAGAACGTTGGCTTCGATGTATAAACTCAACTACAAAACCATCCAGATTTTGTTACTAAGTATTTAAGTTCTCTGAAATAGTCAAAATGCTCAATTTTATAATCCAACCAACGCACCATCTCAATATACAGATAAATGTTTAAGTAACGCCTTTCATATTGAAACATGTTGTTTTTATAACCACACCACAACTAGCACAATACTGTATTTATTATGTACACATTAAAATTCCAGGATAATTAAGTCCAGTTCGCTAGTAAAGAGGAAAGGGAATTTTTGCATCCTGGCTGGGTTTTTGAAAAAAAAATGTTATACCCACTCTACCTTTACGTGGATTGGTGTACATTTCATAAACATTTTCTCTTCCTAGCCCTTACATTTCTGGCGTAATTAAATGCGTAACGGGATGTGCTGGAGGAACAAAGTAACACCACATCTCAATTAAGCGAAACATCTTTAACGGACAGCTCTCAATAGCGGAGTAATTTTTATAATGAGCAGGTTAAATGTAACAACTAAATTAACTTGAGATTTTATGATGATCAAAGTTCCTAATACTTAACTTTATAAATAAAGTACATGGACACAGCTAGATACTTATATTAATGGACAAAAATGATACAGTGCATTGGAGTTATTTAACCTTAATTTTCTTAACCGACTTAATATATCAGCACACTACATTTAAACAAAATTATATCTAGAACAGAACGCACCTAGCCTATAACTGTTAATTCATTATTTTGAAAGGAGAAACCCACAATTAAGAAAATATACAATTTTTGACAAACCAAGAAGCACACCTGGGCCCCTAGCTTAGTAACTATACCGCTAAAAACTGAGCTAAGGTGTCGGACACTTAAATAATATTGCTTATATATCGTAAGAAATGTGAAACGAATTAACAAACATTGTTATGGAAATATTATGGACCATTTAATTTTAAAAAAGTATAAAAGTAAAATAATATATACTGTATTAGAAACATATTATTTGCAATGTACATTTTAGGCTACCCATTTTCATTAGCTCCTTTAGTAAAAACTGTTTGACTCTAGCTTGAATATATTGATTTTATAAAATATTACTTCTAATAAAACTCGTTCATTCATAAGAATCCAACAACTATGTGATAGGATATTTTTATTCAAATAGTTTATGAAACATGAGCCAAAATAGAAAATTTGAATTTAGTTTAAATGCCCTTAAATTAGTTTTCTTGGGAAAATGAGTTGGCCCATTTAGGTTAAATAATGCCTTGATATGAATTTTAAATAAATGTATCATAGCGGATTTTTATAAAATTATTTTATTATTTTTAGCACTTAAGTAACTACCGTTAATTTTAAAGTTTGATAGATGATTCCAAAATCCCCTCTGAGAAACCTTATGGAAAAGATATATATATATTGTTTTGGTGATTGATACAATGGTTTCGAGTCTTTTCCCAGTTACATTTATCCAAATACCAACAAATCCAATACAAGCACACAAAAGGTTAAATTAGCATATTATTTCAAAGCTAAGGGAATCGAGGTAAAGTAGCCATATATTTAAAATAAAGTTTATTTTAACTTAATAAGGGTTAAATAAAAGGTTCTGTATTAAATTTACATATCAAGGTGTAATTTTTAAACCGATGTAAAAAAATCACTAAGATTTAATTTCATTCTAGATCACTGGACTAATTGGTTGATTTTTGTGATTCTCAAATGGAGCTATAAGCGTAAAATTTTATTTTTTTACGTGAAATATATTTTAAATTAAATTTTGGACACCTTTTAATCGTTGGTCTGTATATGAGTAAACTGTATTTTTTATATACTATAATTACCTTAGAGCATATAGCCCTCAATGAATGTGAAATATATCAATACAAACTACAATAAATGTTTAAACACCTGAATTATAAGTACACATTTGTATTTAAAAAAAGAAATCAGCTGTTCTTTTTTAATCAAATAGTCTCGCTATAAGATTGAACAAAGATCAATATGATAATCAAACCAATGCTATGTAAATTGGAGCGTGGCCAACCCTTATGTTGATCTTGTTCATTATGTTACATGTGGGTAAGGTTCATTGAGCACACAATCCCTTTAGAGACTCTTTCACAAACAAAATGATGAACTGATGGACAAGGAAACGAAATATCAAGCCACCATTTGACAAACCTATTCGAATAAATAGGAAAAGGGTCAGCTAGCAAAATAATGTACTTTGCCAGCTGTCAAAAACGAACAGGTAAATTTTGATAGTTGGTACTACATATAGTCCTAAGTTGCGGTCGATCCATTTTGAAACCACACACACACACACACACACACACACACACACACACACACACACACACATGGGCTTGTTAAACTTTGACAAATGGCTCAGCCCCTTGATATTAGTGCATTTCACAACATCAATTTATATATTCAACATAATAATGCCATGGCTATAGTTTTTTAACACTAAAAATATGTATGTAAATATTATCATTTTTTCTACCGCGTGTTTCTGCTCATCTGGTCTATCTAAAACTAATCAAACTTTTAGAACATATATGTTAAACTATACATGCTAAGACAAAATTTAGAATAATTTATCATGTCAAAAATATTATTGAAAATTAAAATAAGTTTATAGATAGTTTAAATTTTATATATGACAATGGTTAACTATGTAAGATCAAACAATTGAAATCATATTTAATTCTTGGATTATTTATTTAAAGGCATAGTTTGACTTTTTATGTCAGTCCAAAAGTTACTAAAATATCCTATTCTATACACAACTAAAATTATGTATTGAAAACGTTACAATAAAATAAATATTTTGTTATTTGACAAAGATGACAAAACTAATTTGCAAGGTGGATATATCCAGGGCTAAATTTATAAAAACCTTTCAACTGCTAAAAGAAGGGTAAAATGTTACAATGACTGTATTGTAGTTTCCTCCAGACTATTTTTGGCTTAGTCATAATGTAGTTTTAAATATTATAACTATATTTTATATAAGTATTATTAACAAGTACTACTGTACAAAATATATAAAACAAAACTGTATTCTCCAATAGTTAAGATTATGCTTTAAAGTAACACACATTAAGTATTCAAACCTTCTCTCAAAAATCAATAAAAAAACGAAATATGTATTTTCAAAATCTTTAAGACAATTTGTGATCTTTGATTTTAACAATTACTCATTCTCTTCTTTATATTTATCAAAGTTTATTCCAATGCATCTCCGTCTTATTCAGGACTATTCCCTTCCTCTTTCATTTCTGGTCGATCCTCGTAGTGATGAAGCTCTGTATTTTTTAACGGTTAAATTAATCCATGTCATTTTAGGAGCGCGGTGAGACCAAATAGGTGTGAGATGAAGAGAAATAGGAGAATGTTCAAAGAGAGAGGAGAATGTTTGAGAGAAGAAGGAGGTAGAGGGAATCATAATATTCTGAGGTCACCAGGCGTAGGGTATTATTGAGTTACCTTACCCGAGAGCTAGCTTCAAGAGAAGTAGTAACTAGAAAAGAGAATATTTTCAAAAAGAAGAGTTTACACTGAATGAAGCAGGAAGAACGATTCTCACAATTAATAAAAAATTCAATAGTGATTAATACTGCTATAATCGATATAAATGTTTATATTTCTATATTTGTTTCACGTAGAAAGACAATAAAAGACTAATTTAAACTGGTAATTAAATTGCGATTAAAATAAAAAAGATGATAAAAATTTCACTAAATAATTTTGATATAATGTGGAATAAAGAATACAAAAAGAATAATTATATTAATTTTTAATAGTCATAAACAATATCCATCTATCATGCCATCAACATATGTATATGAAAGTGTTCTTCACATAACTGATATATTAACCACTCGAACCAAAAATATGATTATATTATATTCTTAATACTATGTGTTTAAGTATTTGGACGAATCATGAAAATTTATAAATTGACTATTTGTATTCAATTAAATTATAAATGTATTTTAATACTAAATTGAATAATACACGTCAGTTTGAACTTTAAATTTAAAAAAAGGTATTCACTAATTCTTAAATATATAAACAAGTATAGATAGATAAGGGAATTTTTCGTATGAAAAATATTGGCTTAGGTGTAAGATATAACTATTCGTTATCATTTTATGAATAAAATTCATGTTGAAATATTATACATCTTATTTATGTTTTTTAAGTACAGTTACAAGTATTTTATAAAAAAAATGTTTCACTCTATATAACCTGAATAATATAATTCACTTCTTGATGGAGTAAATAATGGCCCTATCTTATAAGAATAATGAAAATGTCCAAGGTTGATTCCTACCTCTCGGTAAAGAATGAGTAGACATTATAGTTTGAAATATAATTTGTTGAAATCATTTTGAATATATCTATATAACATAATCAATCTGCATTTATATATTAACCACTAAATTAGTACTTATTTAAATATTTTCTATAGTATGCAAGTATGATGATTATACATTATTAATATGTTCTTAAATGTGAGAACATGCACTGGCCTTTAATTCGTCCAAATAAAGTTTATACTATTATTATAATATTTTGCTTTTTGTTAAATAATTTCCAAACCTTTTTATAAAAAATCTTAGTTTAATACATACAATCAGAACAAGCCTAGGAGGGATTTTGAAGTTAATGAATGTTAGTCTCAAAAAAGTAATTAATGTTATTTATCAATAGGTATGTAATGAATAAAGACTTATTCTGGTATTCTGGTTAGGTGATTATCATGGGTTGTATTATATCTTAAATCATAACCTTCATTACTGCATTTTAAAGCGTTAGTGCGAATAAATAGTTTCTTTCCCACGCTTTATGCAAGATATATTGCTTAAGCTAGGTTCTAAATACGGCTATAGATGAACTAAAAATACAGCGAAAAAAAAATTAAATATATTTACACAATCATTTATATAGTTTTTATTAATTTAGTAATGCTCCCTTCAAACTGTATTGATATTGAAACCATTACTTGTATGAATATAATCTTTACTAATTGATAACCTAGAATTGTATCATAAAGTTTGATAAACTACTACAAGTTAATAAATAGAGAAAATATGGTTCTTCAAATAGGAATAATTACAAATTTTAGAAATTTAATATTAAACTCAAGTTTTTTAAGATGATCAAATTATAAATTAGCAATGTCGATTATTTACTATAATAATATTGAATTATTTAGGAATGGAAAATGTTTTGAATATGATCTTAGAAAATTATCACTTTTAAATAACATATTAATAAGCGGAACTGCGACTTGTACGAAACGATTATTTAATGAAATTAAATTTGGTTTCATTAATAATTTTTACCTCCTATTTAATTAAAACATCTAAGAAAATGTATTAATTTTTTTTATTTCTATATTATTAGAAAAAGAAGCACAATTCTTATATCTCTAAAAATAAAATAAATATAAATAACTGAATTATTTCAACACGAAATTTAATGCAAGTAACATTTTAAGTCTCTTTATAAACAAAATATTGTAATATCCATTATTAATAAACGAGTCTCCATTATCGTAAAGTCAATTCTAAAAGTGCTTAGACTCGCACTAAAAATAATAAACTAAAGTAAGCATTTTACTTCGAACCATTTGTTCTGTACGCCTGCAAATCTAGATAAAATAATGTAATTTTCTTTAGTCAATAAATAATATGAACAGTCTTCCACTCATTTCAGTGGATGCGTCGTCTAACGCGGTACTCTCGTGTTAGACTAGACTACCGGAGACGGAAGATCGGGGTTTGATCCCAGTCAGATGTACTAAGTTTGGTTTTTACTAAAAGTTTTTCTACTCTCCACCCACACAAATGTTGATACACTTCATCTACAATCAACCTTCCTAAGCCCGAAGTCTTTAGTGTAATTAGTGTACAGGCGTATAATCTCAACGGGTAGTAAGACGCAGTGCTAAAATAAAGTTTGCCTAAGGCCTTATATCATAAAGTTTAAGTTCAAATACTCTTCCTGTAGTGGGTAAAGGCACAATTATAATTTTTAATTTATTTAATTAGTTTGTTAACACTATTAATCATGAACTCAATAATTTCAAAAAGGAATTTTATGTGCAAGCTAAATAGATTATAATAGGGAAAAAAATGTGATTAGTTTCTACAAAATGAAATATTTTACTTATAATAACATAATATATACAAACAGATATAAAAATTATAAACAAGAAACAAAATTTTATATTACAGAAACAACCTGTGAGATTTACGTCCACAGTTTACTGAGATAAGAAAAAAATATAAGTAGAGTTTAATGAGTTCAATACCTTCATTTGTATTCTTAAGTGATTGTGAAAATTGTTTTTAAAAATATAATCACTATTGCAAACTCTCAAATAAATAATATTTTGTTTAATTTAAAATATCACATACAGCATTTCAATTCTGATATAATTTTTGAAAGGATCTGCTTTGTGTTTTAACAAAGTTGAACAGAGATGAATTAATTAATCTGTCGCTCTACTTTTCAGGTATCTAGTCATGCAGGGATAATATTTAAATCCTGTCAACTAAAATGTTATACAACAGGGATATAAGAAACAGATATGACAAATTTAGTTAACACAAACCAACCTTGTAAAAACGATAATTCCAAAGTGATTAATATAAACAACCTAAAGTAAATAATATCAAGGACAAAATAATATGTGTTAATTACCAGAGCTAAATGTCATATTTCCCCAAATAATGCGGAGTAATCTCTAATCTTGTTACCTCAGGTAAAATGGGTTTTGAATAAAAATGTTGTTTGGAGTCATATTATATCATAAATTAATATTTTTTTCAAAAAACATAATTAAATGCTTCAAATAAATTAACGAATATTATATTTAAGTACTTAAATAAGGTAGTATTAATGTCAAGGAATATTAGATAATTTTTTTCTTAAATATATAATTAATATTAAAATAAAAAACTGAGCCTATTTTATAATAAACATTCTAAATTTTTTAGATATATTTAATTTAATATATTATAATATATATGATAGTATTAAACTAAAAATAACATAATAAAGTATACGTATACAAATAAGTGTTATTTTTAAAATCTAATTCTAGTAATACGTATCATAATCCATAAATATATATAAATCTTCTCTAACAATCCTCTGACCAAAAATGAGATTTTTTTTTTAACCAGAAAAAAAAATCAGTATTAAATATAATTGTTAAAATATTGGCTATAATATATTGATTTAGAAGATTCGTATATCTTTGTTTGGTGTATGATGTATCTTACCAGAAATAACTTATATGTTGATTATTGATATGTAATAAAAATATATAAAACGTTAGTTAAATTTTTAAACGCCCTTTTGAATATACATTTAGCATTATTTATTAATACCAACATAATATAGACCTAAATAATTTGATACAATGTTTATATTTTGTAATTTTTTTAAAATACCATTGAGATTTATGATTATCAAAAATTTAGATAAATATATACCAAACTACAAAGGCAATAAAATCACACAAATAAATATTATGAAGGTTTATTATGTAAAATTGATCTAAATAAGGAATTTTAATATTTATTTAAAATGGTTATCTTAGAAAAACTATATCATGGTAATGTTTAAACATACATAATAATAATCTTATAAGATGATTATACTAATAATATCGTCGTGTATAGTTACATCCGTCTGTAGATTAGTTTCCCGACCAGGGGACTGTCGAATGTACTAATCTTACATTCTTTCAATGGAGGTTCTTTTCAGGTCTGATTGAGATGAGGAGACAGGTATAGTGGATATAAAATGGTGGAACCAGAAAATAACTTGAACTTAAATATGGTCTAATTAACCTATCACTTGTGACCATGGGAATTATTTACCTTTCGAACAAATCTCTCAGTACCAGCTAGGCATCGAACCTAAGAACTCTGTCAGTATCAATGGGCTACCATGAAATATTATGAAATAATTTACTTCCTTATAACCACTTTCGAATAAAGTGACACAAAATATTAATTATTCTTTTCCTATTAATTTAATACTGAAATGAAAAACACTTGTTTGTACATATTATCTAATTATTTTATGTCCAAAGTATTCTAGACTCGTCATTTTGTACTGTAATACTGGTCGCTCTATTCTACCTTACAATGAAAAAAAAGGCTTCTAGAAAGCAGGATAGAATACATTCAATAGCTTATTTCATAAAAAATACAAATGAATTAAATCGATTGATAAGTGTATATTGATTTAAACTTATAGCAGGATGAATGTAGTGATTGGGCTTACAGTGTTGAAACTCTATGTCAATGTTCCTCTTAGTCCCGAAGCTACAGCTAGTAAATACCTACATCCTCTTGAAACACTCATCAACCCCCAAAACCCCTCCGACAAACGTATACCTGTTAGCTTGTTCCCAACCCACTGTTAAAACATAAAATCTAAACATACATGGATCATGCGAGTGAACTTGAGTGTCAATAACTGTTTGGCCTGCAGTCGTGCCACTGCTCGAGTGGCGCAGACAAGCGGGATTGACTGGGACTACAGAACAGAGTGGAGTGGAGTAAAGACAGGAGGATTACATTGAGTATATAAGTCTCGATTGATACATGTTTTTTTTTTATGAATAATGTACAAGCTTTTGCTGTTAACGTGTAGTATTAGTTTTTTGAAAACGAGACTATTTAATCCTTTGAAACGCAGAGGTTTTGTTTTTAGAATGTAGATAAACTAAAGTTATATGAACCTTGTATTCGATTTTTAAAATACATATTTACTCTGGTAGCTGCACCAAATTTGTGTTTCATAATAACTTTGTATCTAAAACCTAACGTAGAATTAACTAGGTAAATATAAATGTGTTTGTATTTACTTTTTACAGTTGGTATGCATTCTATTAAACCTATGGGCTATATAACTTATCACCTTATGGGTCAGGATAGGAGAGTAGGAAACTATTTGGCAATAAAAAAAATCCCATTAAGCTTACTCTTTGATATATATATAAGTTCATAATATTTAACTTTCTATAATATTAAATTCCACATGATTTATAATTTAATATATATACATTTTAACGTGTTAAATGTTTTATCATTTGTATATGTTTATAGTTTATAGTTCATATCACTTAACACTACTCCATGTATTAAACCTGAAATTCTTTCAAGATATTTAAAATTTTGTCAATTAATACTTTATTGTAATAAAGTTTTTAATATTTTATATATATATAAAAATGTGTCAATTCATACTTTATTGTAATAACGTTTTAAATATTATATATATAATGTTTGAGAACCTATATATAGTATATATAATATATTATTGTAATAACGTTTTATATATTATATATATATAAGTTCTCATCCATTATATATATAATATTTAAAACCATTTTACAATAAAGTATGAATTGACCAAATTTTAATTATCTTTAAGGAATTTCAGGTTTGATACATTGAGTAGTGTAAAGTGTTATGAACTATACACACATACATTTGAGAAATTATTTTACACGTTAAAATTATTGTATATTAAATTATAAATCATGTGGAATTTAATTTTATAGAAAGTTAAATATTATGGAGAAACATTAATATAAATTTTTTTAATGTATACAGTGATGTATTTGAAAATTCAATATGGATAATTCTGGAATACATGTTAGCTATATAAATTGTTAAATTAATTTATTGAAAATAAAATAAATATAAACCTTATTTGAAATATAATCCTATTTAAAATAAAATGGTAGCTAAGTTGACCTTAACGAGCCATTCAGACATCATCCTAAGGAGCATTGCTTTAAATTTTAGATAAGGATCATATTTCCTTTATTTTCAATAAATATCTATTTTCAAATTAACATATATTCCAGAATAATACATTTTAGTTACTAAAATATATATTTAGTTCTACTATAATTTTAAATATTAATGTTAGGACTGTAACATCTAACACTCACTTATTCAATTAAACCTGTATATAATTTTATATATCGTAATGTCGTTTAAAATATTGTACATATAACTATTTATTCCGTCTCAACTATAAATATATACATACTCTACGAGTTATTTGGATTATAATTCCCTTTACTATCATTGATTGATATAATACACACCCAAATGAAATACATACATCATAACAAAATAAACAAAACTCAATATCTACGAAATGTTCAATATTCTTTATTGTATGGTCACTTATTTTTTTGGTATTTATTATAATTGGGTCTTAGTAGCCATTTAGGTTATATAAGTGTATACTAATTATAATGATGGGTTTAAAAAAGTGAATGGTATGATTTAGAGGAACTGTTACAGAATGTTTTTTGGTACAATATTTAAATGGTGATTCGAGAATCCGGTTAAACCAAACCAGATAATCAGGTAATTAAATAATACACTCACTGATGAGGTTTAGTCATTATCTGAACGTTTGAAATAAATGTGTGTAATTTTTTTAATTAAAATGGTGTTAAAGATAAAAGTGAAAATTAATGATCATGAAAAATAGCCACATGGCTTAAATTTAAAAACAAGCTACACCGTCCAAATAAACGTAGAATATGGGCGATGATAAAGCCAACATTTTAGTATACACATTTTAATTCGGTCAGAACAAATAAATCTCCAACCGTTAATACCATATTTCTAGAAATATGATTCGATTTCTTTGTCAAAGTATTTCCTCAACTATCCTCATGAAGCTTATTTGACTGTTCCAGTGCTTCGCAGGAAGATATGTAGGTTCTAGAGATTGAACTCAAGACTTCTGTATCAGTAGCCAGAACCTCTGTCCAATAAATTATAGAACTGGTATACTAATTATTTAAATGATAATAATATCCAGGTAATAAAGACATTCAAAAGTATTGTGGTAGGAACTTTCTTTAAGGAAATAAAACCTCTTTTGGTTGTCAATATTGTTAACGTTAAGATAAACTTTTATTCGAACTGGCATTAGGAATTCGAAAGTTATTCGCTGCACTTATAAAAGTACACCACTTATCCCTATCTTGAGATAGTTACATCCAGTTCCTCTCATTATATCCTATTTCTTTCAGGTCCATTCTAAAGTTATCCTCCCAAACACGTTTATACCTTCTCATTGAGTTTTCCAGTCAATACCCTGAATGCGGTTCTAGAATCTCACATTTTCATAGCATGTCTTTCCCACCATAACCTACATTCAAAAATACCCCACTTAACTTTACAATCTTTTCAGGTAGCCAAAAAATAGATAGAATTTCATATAATTGGTTTATTTTTACTGAATAATAGGCCTTTATAGAAATATTTGTATGATGCATAGATTTCATGTTATTTGTACAAGTATTTGTAAAGTAAAGACTATCAAAAGAAACATTTTATCACATGAGTTGACATTTCAATATATTAAAATAGTTTATAAAAGTATTTCAATATCATAAAATAGTTTATAAAACTATTCCAGCTGTCAGATATTTTACTTACCACCCTAATCCTCTCAACATATAATTCTGTTTTCCAGAAGGGTGGTTTAACAGACGACTTCTAGTTATCTCAGGAAGGATAAGGCCCCTTCAGTTATACTACACCGCCATGCAAAGAGGATTGATGGGTTGCCTATATAAAGACCTCACCAAACGCTTTTACCACACACTGTATGAATATGATGCAAATAGAAAAAATAAAATACTAATATCGGTATTGGTTAATATATAAACAATCGTCAGACCAGGAGTGGGGAGAGTTTTGGGCTGAAAGCTCTCAAGCTAAGAATAGATTATAAGAATCGGCAGAAATATAAATTAAGATCTTTTGGTAGAATTAATTTAGTATTATTATAAAATGTACATATTTACAAAAAATATAAAATGAAGAAAATATATAAAAATTATTAAGTGATTCTCCATTAAAACGTAACTCAATGAGATGAAAGAAATATTTTCATAGCTTTCATCGCTTCAGGGTGTAAATTTAGCTATAGAGATTCTTAAAAGTGCTTATAAATGTTAATTAGTGTGTTTAGAAGAAATCGAATATATTTTAATCTTTTTAAATCTAGTATTTTTAGCACTACATTTTTATTTAACTATATATAGATAGTAACTTGTGGGCCACATAACAATACGTGATGGAACGTGAGGTGCCCAAGGCCCTTATTCGCCTAATGCTGCTCTAGATTAATCAAATGCCCAGTTAGACTAAAGAAGTGTTATATTTTATTAAGACTACCTAGTATCAGTGTGGTCATTGGAATTTAAATAGATGAAAAATGAAACGAGATTAAGAGAGTGAATTCAAGTAATATATTATTAAAGCCTTTTAGGGGATCTATTAAGACTGAATACTAATAATCTCGGTATATCAAAACGCGGATTAAACCTAGTCCATTTTAGTTAAGCACACTACAGCTCATATAATTCTGCCAGTAAAAAATGAAAGTAAATAAAACTGTATTTAAAAATAAAATATACTGAATATAGTTAGATTATTAATATATGGGGAGACCTGGCGGTCTATGGGTAGGGTGTCAGATTTCTATGCTGGTGAGCGGGGTTCAATCCTCGGTCCCGGCATAGATTTATCTGATTACCAAATTCTTCCTTCACCTCTGACAAGACATCTTGTGAATGTGGGGAATACCAGGCCTCCACCGTGGTTCGGATTCCACGTTAAACTGTAGGTCCTCCATTTCATCTCACAATCACCCTACCATTACACATTAGCGTAAGTGCGTATAACCCGAACGGGTAGTAAGACGTGGTGCTAATAATAATAATAATAATAATAATATTATTAATAATATATGTTGTATAAATTAAACGTACTCATTATAAAAAGAGAATATAATCAACAATTAACTTAAAACTAACTTAAGTTATAACAGCCAGCTCTATTTAAAATCTAGAACTTCCAGACCTAGGTTTTAAACTAATAGAAATATTTATTTTATATAATAAAGGGTTCAGGGGAACGAAGGTAGAAAGTACAATTCTAACTCAGATTTAGTTAGTGCTGCCATCTGTTAGGTAATCATGAGACCAAACTAATGTACTTTAGATTATGTTGAAAATAGGTCTCTGACTTTTTTTTAGCATTGCGTCTTACTACCCAATCGGTTTGTACGTCTATGTACCAACTACAATGTGTTTAGGATTAGGAAGGATAATTAGGAGGAAATGCACGCAAATTGGCGTGGAAGGAGAGTAGAAAACTATTTAGAAAAACCACCCTCAGTGCACCATACAGGGTTTGAACCCCAATATCCCCGTGTTTGGCCATCTATTCCAATAAGAGAGTAGCGTACTAGACCACTCAGCCACCGAAGCGGGTTATGTCATATTTACATAAATTAAAAACATTATTTATTAGGCTCCTTATAGGGTTTGACCTATAAATATTGTTTTACTAAAAAAAAATGTGCAGTATTACTTTCATCCTATACCATTCAAGGATTGGTACAGTGATTTTTTTTGTTCGAGCATTCTAACATATTTTCAGTAAGAGCTTTATTGTTTATTGAAAGTATGTAAATATATTTATTAACATTACCAGTAAATCTCCTGGAAGATCATTCAAATGAAGATCCAAATTCGCATACTCACCTGAAAAAGAAAATAAGAATTTTTTACAAATGCAAAAGTTAATACCAGCATAGTTGAAAAAACGTAATGAAAATAAATATTAGAAATCTTGTACACTACAACCTAATTTACTACATTTCTATGGAACATAAACATATCAAAGAAAGAAAACTACTCATGGAATTGAATTTAATAAGTATGTTATAAATTTAATTAATTTAACAGACTCTGTGTAGTTGTCTAGCTTTTATGAATGCTCAACAATAGTACATAGGGCCTTGTTATGAATCCAGGTGCTGTTGATATAATTAAAATAATTAAATTTATTAATGGGATCGTCGTGTTACACAATTAAAAAATATGTAGGTACTATGGCGGAGATTTTAACGTTAGGCCTACTGTACTATGTTTAACTTTATAAATATGATGTAATTTTAGAAAGAACATGAGAATCCATCATTCAAATAATAATAATGTATTTGATTATTTTACGTAGGTTAAGTAAATTTGACCATACTTGCCAGATATAACAAAACAACCCTTCAATCCGAAACCTTTGTGAAGGGTGTATGGTAAAACAACTGAGTATATAGTCCTACCCCATATTGTTAACACCCTTTCACACCCCCAACTTCCAACCCCAACCCTCCACCAGTGAACATTCGGTTTCTGTTTACTGCGGTTTAAATGACCACGGTTCTCGTAATATGAGTCTACTCACCAGAGAAAAACTTGCCCACAATACACCAAACCTCCCTTCCATACGTACTAAATCTCACTACACAGTTATACACTCTCTCAACTTTTATATTTCTCTTGGTACACACTACATGTACATTGCTGGAAAATTATCGCCATTCGTTTGTCATTTTTTTTTTCAAACGAAATTGAGAAAGAAATAAAGGAACATAGAAGGGCTGAAATGGACTAATATTGTTTGTAGTGGGTAAAAAAAAGGAATTGAAAAAAGTTTAGAAACAATCTTGTAAAAAAAAATTGAGAAACGACAATAAAAATAAATTAGAAAAGACGAATGGGGTTCTTTTTCTAAGGCTTTATAAAGAGATTAAAGGAATACTTGGTTGTGTGAACATTTTAGAAAGTGTATCTCTAATGGATATCTGTTTCTGTTTAATTTTATTACAGAGATAAATATTTTAAAAATCCCAGATATTCCCATCCATCTAGGCTATAATAGTTTTAATTATGTTATGGTATAGGAATGATAAATAACACCAGTGTTTAGTTGAATAAATATTGTTATTTATATATATATAAATTACAATATTTATTCAATCAATTACAATATTTATTACAATATTTATTCAAAACACTAACTTGTTAGGTATAAAAGCACTAAACTCAACGTTCACGAACATATATTAATGAGACAGACACATAGTCCACGTGACTCCCGATGTGGGTTGTAAGCAATAATTTTTTAAAATAGTCTTAAATATTTTCGTACAAAAAGATATCATCGAATAATATTTGAACAGTGTTATAAAGTGGTCACCTTAAAATTTTTAAATACATTCTTAATTTTTATTGAAAATTACGTTTAGTTTTTTTCCTGAATTAAAATTTTTATTGCTTATTTAAATATTGAAAATTATTACAAAATAATTTAAAACTAAAAATATACCGTAATATTCACCTTGAAGAATTTTAATATAATATATTTTACACCCTTAAATGTTAGACCAAATACACCATTTTTGTGTCGTGTTTCAGGTTAACTAGCCATAATTTATATATTTGTGTATTTATATTCATAGGAAATCTGTCGTATATTGAATTATTGGTATTGCTTTTGGAGTTTAGCAGCTTATAAACCTAAGGGTTATTAATGACTATAAATACTAGGTCTATATATTAGCATTAATTCAAAAAGTTTAGGATAGTATCGTTCAGCACACATTTGAAAAATATGCCAGTACAGAAATTTGAAACTTTGGTATATGGCTTAGTGCATGTTGGCACAGATAACAAGTAAGACAAAGATTCATTGACCAAATCCTTGTCCCAGTAAATATTTCAAAATATTTCACTAATGAGATATATACCCAAATCAATGGTAGCACAGTATAAATATTAATTTTGAATAATTTGTGTAGTATTTTTTGTTTGGTTTTTACTGATGAGGAGGTTGGGACTCATTTCACTACCTGGTGTAATGGGGTTGTATTTTATAAAACTGTGTCCAAATCTTTCACCTAGAAAATGTGGATATATTTTCTTTAAGGGAGGGGTCTCAAAACTATGACCTACTGGCCACATCCTGCCCACCACAAGATTATATCCAGCCCACATTAATATTTTATGATAAAACAAAATAATGGTCTTTCTTCGTTATTTCTTAAACACGCGGTTCGTTTGCCATATCCTCCAATTTCTTTCCGCACGCGTGCTTCCCACCATGACACCAAGCCATAGTGTTGTTGAATTTGGAAATAGTGAATTTTAGTTACCGGCCCAATATGATTAAATACCTCAAACTACGGTGTAAGAGATAGCTGGTGTCAATTTACCTATAACAGAATGGGTTTTGAAGAATTTTAAGTCATAAAATATTCTGAATAATTAAAAATAATAAGAAATTATAATGAATAATTATTATAAATTATTACAAATAAATTGATTGATTTCTTACAGATAAGAATCAACCTCAAACCCTTTCATCAAACACTGACTGGCTTTGGAAAGTGACTTTTTTTTTATTTTGTAGATGCGAATGGCCATAAGAATCAATTGAATCAACAGTTGTAAGCTGAAAAAATTATTTCATTGGTGACCTATTCACGTATCTAAAGGATTCATGGCAAAAATGATGCTACTTGAATAACCGGTGAGCGTTGATATATTGGTTGATTTTCCATGTTGTTAAAAATTTCATGAAAAAGCTCAAGCAGAATTTCCTTCTTCATTTTTATTGGAATTAATTTCTGACTTACGAAAACCATTTCAATGTCGATTTTCTGATCTTGTTGGAAAAAACAGCTAAAATAAGGATGTTTTAAAATCAATTTGAATGCAATGATAATATTGAGTTAGTTTTAAATGAAAATATTGGATCTCGACTAATATGACATGCTGAAATACAAGTATAAAGGAGGAGATCTGATCCAATTTTAAAAGTATTATCTGAGTTAGCAGTTTCCGAGTTTGAAACGATTTTCTTGCGTATTTGTGTCCGTTTTCGGTATAAAAATCTGTGTGAACAAAAGCTATCATTAATGAAGTATTAATTATGTCAAGTCATACTAAAGAACGAGTTTACCTGATAAGTATTTGAAGCATATTATAATAATGGTCTCCTCAATCTTGAAACTTCAGTTCAGCAATGTTTTGAAATTAAAAATCAGTTCCATTAATAATATTTATCTCATGCAAAACTTTATAGTTTTTTGGTTACGTTTGAAATCTCCTATTGCATACCCAGATTAAATATGAGTTTTTCTTTCATGAACATGTGTATGCCTTAATGAATTGTTTGTAATTGTTACACTTCATTTTCATTTTGAATAATATAGTGGTTATTTCTCCTAGAAAATTAAGATAAATACTATTGATTGATATTTTTTACTTAATCTCACAAAAATATATAAAATATATTTTAAGTGGGCCATGTACAAAAAATATTAGGAGACCCCTACCCTAAAATATTGTCTCCTTAACAATCTCTTATTTAAAAAAATGTATTTACCACCATGTCTTACTGCCCGTTTGACTTATATGCTTTACATTTTCATTCTAATAAGTAAAACGTGGTGAAAATGAAGATTTGAACTAATAGCTTAATAAACTCAGATATATCTGAACGCCTTGTTAAGAATTTTTGATAAAATTTTCCCATATCTATCTATTTTGAACCCAGACTATATAAATAAAATAAAATTAACAAAATTCTTTATGATATAAGCATTGATCACTATATACTATCTCAATTAGTTCGATAATACATTTATATAATCTTGACTAAGATCTTTTTTGTTTCCTTAGCTAAACAATATTTAACATTTACTTTAAACTTTATTTTACCATTTAGAAATCATCCTATAAATACTTGAACCATATTTTTAATTAATTATAATAACAGTTTTTGCTCTATTTACTTAAAAGTATAGAATAATAAAATTTCAAAGTGCTTATGAGGCATAAAATAAAAAAGACAACACTTTATTTTTTATTGATTTAATATAAAATGTGTATTGTTAAGGAGTTAGTTGACAAATAGGGTTTATATTATTAAGTTAATTTATATTTATACTATAAACCAACACTAGCCGGAGATGCTTACGACACATCAATATCAACAAGTATAGTTTTATTATAACAGGATGGCCGTTGTTTGAATCCTGAAAGGATGGAAATAAGATTATGCTACGTATTATAAATAATTCCCTAACCCAATATTAAATTTTTACAGAGTTGACCTCTATATTAATACCCATAAAAACTATCCACATTTGATTAAAACAATGGGGTAGAGATTAGGAAGGTATAATTTAAATGAAATGTATTTGAGATAGCGTGAAGGGAGTGTGGGAAACTATTTTTTTTAAATGTGTTCAGTACACTCAGGGATGATTTTAATCCTGACCTTTAAATTACTGAAAATGCACTCTTCATCAACCCATATTTGAATACACTTGTTAAGCAGTGTGGATATTAGCTCAAATTAAGGGTTTATAGCCTTAATAAGTAGCAGGACTTGGTGTCAAAAATAAATTTTCCCATACCATGAAAGTTGTAGAAACGACTGTTTTCTCATAATATTTGTTTTTTATTCAGCAAGAGCAGCGTGTTTATTTTAAGCCACTTTTTTAAAAAAACTGTTCATTTTCTAGTCGTGACGTGTCATAAGAAATACCTTTCCCTGCTTAAGGGGACAGATAAAATAGATGGCAACGCAAACCACTAGAAGGATGGGACGAAGTGTATGGATAATGGTGAGTGGGATGTATTGTTCAAAGGAACAAGCGTGAAATAAAACACGTTAACGATTATACCTCCTGGGGCTTTTTAACACAGGTAGAATATTAAGAAAGTTTCTCCTTAATTCTGTTAGTTGAGGCCGGGCACGAACGAACGTACATTTAAATTACGCTTTTATAATAGAATATTAATTATTATACTTTAATAAGTTTTAAAATTCCTAAGCCATGAGTTCATAAATTTGTAAGTAACTTTGTCATGGCATTACACTTTAAAAAACACCTTCATAAAAAATAGTAGAATATATTATTTTAAAAGTATAGAATGGTTATAAATTTTGGTTTATTATCTTATTTGACGAAAACAATTTAGAGAAAGATCAAAAACAAGGTGCTTAGGAATATATTTGGTCCAAAAAGGGATGAGGATACCGGTGAATAGAGGTCACATAATGATGAGTTTCATAGTGTGTACTCACCACCAGACATTGTTAGGATAATCAAGTTTCGTAGATTAGGGTTGTCTGGAGATGCAGTGCTAATGGGAGGATCTAGAACCTTGTTCAATGTATTGAGTGATGAAGCCAGTAAGTAGATACAATTGGGAAGACCTAAACGCAGATGGGAGGATAACATTAGTTTGGACCTTAGATTTATAGGGTGTAGTGAGGTGAACTGGATAGAACTAGCTCAAAATAGGGATAGGTAGCGAACTTTTGTAAATGTGTCAGTAAACTTTTGAGTTTTTTGTGCCATAAAGTACAAGAGTATAGATAGGTCTCATTAAAGAGATAGATTTTAGGGAAACTGTACCTGAACTAATGTGGAGGCTGAACGATAAGCAATTTACACCACTTTCAGAAAATAAAGCCGGGTCTTAGCATTTACTTCTCAGTCACCAGCGAAGACAACTAGATGAAGTAAGATATTTTGATGGTATTTAAATAAATTGAAATTAATTTTAATTTGGACAGATATTTCAATTATATATAAATATTTGAATAGTATTTTCAGTTTATAACTGTAACTTGTAATAATTTTCTTATAAGAACAATGACAAACAAACCTTTAAAGTTGTATTTGATTAATTCAAATTATAATAAATATTATATTACACCTTTGATTTTGGTCCTTAAATTAGCGTTATTTTAAGACAAAGAAAGGGTAGTAAAATGCACTGTACTAAATCATAATAAAAATATAATATATTTTCTACATTTTCTTCATTTAATAAATTAAACAGTAATAAGTGTTTTGTTATATTCTTACTTCGTTTTAAATTAAGCAACAGGCAGCCTGATTCCCGGTTAACAAAAAAAAACATTTGTTACCAATGAATCGCTTTGTTGGACACATAAACAGAATGAAAAAAAAAATTCTATTTATATGCAGAGAAATAATGAAGGTTACAAAATGGCTTGTATCTTAGCAAAGGTGGAATGTATGTCAAGTTAATGTCATCCAAAATCGTAGAAATGCACTTAGAGTTTGACCCAAAATAATGGTATTTAATTTACTGTGTGTATATTTCTAAGAGGTTAAGCGCTTTCTTTATTTTTTCCACAACTGATAGAACCGATGATTTTAGATGTATACAAATCTTTTAAATTGACATCCTTCGATGTATACACATTTATTTATAAAAGACTTGAAATTCATTAGAGTCAGTGCATTTATAGAACATTAAATTATTTCTTTTGGTATAGGCCTACACATTGATTACAACAAGAATTTTCTTGTGTATAGTTATAATAATAATAATAATATATAATGAGAAACTTTTCTTTAAAGGAAGTCGTTTTTGCAAAACAACAACCTCGAATCTAACATTTATTTCTAAATTTAACGGTGTTATTAAATGAAAAATGACTCCAGAAAACAAGAATCGACCCGTGACCATGGGCCATTTTTCAATTGAAAGAATCTAATATTTAGATGCAGCTACAAACATAGTTATCAAAAATAATGGCTTGCCTATATAAACCATATTAGTTGATGGCTAACAAAACATTTTTTTGAAAAAAAATTATTCGTTTTATTAACATTTTTTTAAAAAGGAGTAGTTTGTTTTTGTGTGTGTGTTTGTGTATGTGTACCTTTATCAGATATGAAATTATTCAATATGTGAAAATATGTTAAGAGCGAAAATATTTAAGACCTGCACGCTTCGTAAATAGTAGTCACTTGTGGGCACGTGGGAAAATGTCCAATTTTGTTTTGTCTCTCTGAATTTCTTAATCCCATCAGAATGTAGTAAAGTGACAAGTTATTAAACAGTTTTTTCTTTTTTAAAAAAATCAAAATGTGAGAAGTATTATTTATCCATTCCTGCGTTATTACTATATTAACACTATCGAGAAATGTGTGCTGAAGAAAATGTACCTATTTTGGGGGGAAAAGGTATATAAGCGCCTAAGAATGGATAAAACATCATAATACTCAAATAGAATTTAAATTATGGTTCATCCTTCAAATGCAAATATTGCTAGATTAATTTTGGATATTCTCTTTGTGCTTACCAATGCAAGTAGCTCTTGTATGACACGATGCACAAATTAAAACAAAAAATAAAATACCCTTTATTTTTCTCTCAATCTCAAAAGGCATTGACAAATTTGAGACTTTCAGTTGGGGCAAAGCGTTTAACCACGGAGTTCTCAAGTCAAAGATGTATTTAAGAATTCCTTGTTCGGATCAAGATGTTGTTCCACCGTCGTGCCACGAGTTCGTTGGATGGACGGGGGAACGGGGGGTAGGAAAGGCAAAACCAAGGATTATAATAACCAAGTCCCTTTGAACTGGTGTGTAACTTCATTGTAGCAGTACGTGCAGTGTCAGACTAGAAAGGAACGAAAACACTTCCCTCACCAACGTTAGCTATTCCCACAAACAATGTGCTTTAAAGAGTACGTGCCTAGTAGCTTTGCAATAATTTACACTGATAATAATTACTGTTATTTATGTTCGTGCATGACTCTTATCTAAAGCGGGAGTCTGGAAGGACACATAAAGGGCATACGAAATCACTTATATCTCAGTCTTTTTTATTTAGGTCAAAACTAAGATATGTATTAATGTATTTATAAAAACTAATAAAAATCCCCTTGCTATCAGAGTAATTAAATATTTCAAACGCCAAGCTCAAGAATACTAATTAATCATGAAGATTAGTAAAGGTCCTATCAATCAATACTACGTCAAAAATACGATACATCCGTAAATCCAAAATATAGTATTTTGTCCAAAACCCATAGTTAAAAGTTTTAACAGTAGGGAATAAATGTGTATCTTAACTGTAAATTATAAAGAGACGTCGTATCCTTTAATAAAATATAAATCTAGTTCATATGGACCAAAAACACGTATTAGCCAAAGATTAAATATATATCTTAAAATTCATCCTTGAAGATTATTTCATCCAGCAAGAATTAAAGTTTATCTCAACCAAAATTCTATCGGTGGCTCAAGTCAACTAAACGTGTTTTTTTAACATCAGTTGAAACAATCTTTATCTAAATAATAAAATACGCCAATGTAACAAAATAACAATTTCTTAGCCACAAATAATACTTCAATATCTAATATCAAACCAACAAAATGACAAAACGCTATTGTTTTTGTTTTTAAGAACTTTTAAGCAACTTTTTTTTTACAAAAATAACTAGTTTTCACTTTGTTGAATAAATTTACTGTGTGTTTAAAAACCTGTTAGAGCAAAACACATATTTAATCTTTATGATTTAGATATGAGTAATATTTTTTTCTAGGCATATCCGTATATGCTTGGTGAAATGATGAAAAACCATTCAGTGTAATAAAAAACCTAAGTAGATCCAAGCGGTACTCGAACGTTAATATTACAGTTACTTGAAAACGAGGCTTTACTATATTCCGTTCACGATAGATTTTTACCTGGATGACAGTACGAAAATCATATGCTTAGGTTTTGGGCTGCCAACACTTGTAAAAAATCACAGTTTTGTTATAAATGTAAAGATCTTAAATTACATGTTATATATTACATTTAAAATAACGTAAACTTAAGTTTTCTCATACTACTTAATTTTTTTTTAATAATTTCATTATCTAACTCGAAACCATATTTTAAACATAATTAAGTACTTATTTTTTATTTTGGAACGTTACTGATTTTGTGTAATATATTGCACACATCATTACCTTTTAATACAGGCATCGTATTTAATTGGAAAAGAGAAAATTATAATTTTTTTACATGCAATAAAATATGTTATGATTATTTTATCGTATTTTGAAATATTTAACTTAATAAAATATTTTCATCAACTGCATGTCTGCATCATTGTAAATCACCTTTTTACCTTTATGTTCAACCATATGGTTTAGATTCGTCAGTTGTCATTTTGAAGCTATGTTCGTTAATTTTTTTTTGTTAAAGTGGTGTTAATATAGTTTTTAAGGGGAATAAAACTATAAATAAACTTTGTGTCAAAATTCAAATAAACATATAAATAATATTGGCCTAAATTACTGTGGTTAACTATCACATTAATATATTACCATCCGCTTTCATTACAGTCATCCAAAGAGATAGATGTCAGCTGTTGGCGTAGTGATATATTAGGGATTACTTCTAGTAACATTTCAAGCTGTCATCCAGGCAAACTTAGCTCGTGAATGACTTATATACTGTTACCTTTATCTACATGTTTATTGTTGCATCTATACAGAGTTTAAGCATCAATCAACTTTCATAGGTGCAAGGTTAACAAGGTCTAAACACCTCAAATTAATCACCAGAATTAAAGATTCAAAACAAATAAAAAAAAGTATGGTGAAACATAAAATACAACAAACACTACTTGAATCTAGTAACCACCTGAAAGAGAACTGTAGTCGACATTTATTCAATCACTCAGTTCCTGTTTTCTCTGAGGGATGGACTAAAAGAGATTATTTACTTACGGATACAAAATAAACTTGTTGAAAGGTATACAAAAAGGGATCAAGGCTAAACCTACCACCATAGTAGAGTTGGGATAAACTGTGCCCTAAAAGGAGATGTGGATTGTATGCTTTCTGCGGGAAATAAATCCTGTTTCTTGCATGAAGAACAGTGTTTACACTTTGATCAAACGACACGGATAATGGATGTCGGGGTCTAAGGGGGGGACAGGATGGTAGAGAGAAGGGACTGGGGGGG